>NQWY01000164.1:0-11310 GCA_019425655.1 Rhizophagus prolifer
CTTACTCCTCCTAATTCTCCTGGGGAAAAACCTCGTAGATTGAGTTTTTCGAAAAAAATAATAACTTCTTTGTCGAATCCCCAAAAAGAACATCTGCAACAACGTAAGCAAATTATTGAAGGAGTAAACAAATTATTTGAAGGACGACGTAAAATTAATAAGAATATTAATGACATTAAAATGGAACATAGTAGATTGTTAGAGAACAAAGCTATTAATGAAGATTTGATCTTATCGAAACTAAAAGAAATTATTGAGGAAAAAAGAAAAGAAAATGAAAGAAAAGATAAAATTAATTATATCATATCGTTACGGGGTAAAGTTATTGATGAACTGATTTTATCGAAATTAGAAGAAATTTTAAAGGAAGAAAGTGATGAAATTGGACCGATTTTGTTGAAATTAAAAGAAATTTCAGAGGGAAACAGAGAAGAGAGTGAAATTAGATCGATTTTATTGGAATTGAAAGGAATTTTAGAGGGAAATATCGAGGAGAAACCAATATTCGAGGAAGTATCATCCATCGAAGACAGCGAGGAAGAGGTAGAGGGAGCACTCGATACTGACGATATGAATGACGTTGAAGATGATGAGGACACCGATGACTCTGAAAGCGATGTTGTTAAGGAGGTTATATCTGACCGTCGGGTAGATATAGATGATGATAATGTAAATACAATAGATAATTGTGAAGTGATTATTAATGTCGATGAAATACTTGATCACCAGAAATATTTGGATGATGGGGATGTAATTATTTCAGACAACGCAGTTATAAAAAGCGTAAAAAGTGCGAATAATGCGAATAATGTAAACGATGAGAAGAATGTAAAAAGTTTACTACAAAGCAATAATCCTAATCTTATGGAAGAATTTGATGATGCATTATATCTTAATGCACATGTTAATGAAATAAGTAGCCCTTTATTTAAAATAAGAGGGGAAGTAGAAATTTTAGTTGAAAAGGAAAGAGAAGTCCTAGTTTCTCTATAACGATTCCTATGAAATCAAATACAGTAATTCCGAGACTACTTAATGAGAAAAAAGTTTATAGCACTCAAAAATTTATTATTTTGTATATAATTAATATAAAATTAATAAAATTCAATTTAAGTCTCGTAAGTATTACGACATATTCATTTCGAAATTTGCAAGAACTAACATTAATGATTTTTTCAAGGGACAAATCTGACGATTTTAGTGAATTGTTCTTTGGTATGTTCTTGGAATGATCTAGACGTTTGTAGTTTTTTATACAGCTATTAATTCACATTCAAAGGTCTTTCACCTGAATATGGCGATATGCGGCTAAGACTAAATAATCTCAAATAACTTTTAAATTGCTAAATGATTAATCAAATCTCTTTTTTGATAGCAACCAGGTTCTGTATATTTTTATCGTTTCAACATCATATTTGTTGGAATCAACTTCCCAACAAATTTTGTTTCATTCGAGATTTCTTATTTATTTATTTAATTTCTCCGTTTTGTCTATAGTTCAACATAAAGTATCTTCAAATTCATTATCAATGTTTATATTTAACAAGAGCAACGAATTTTAAAATAAACTATTATGCATAAAGTGAATATACTGAAGAGATTATTAATTGCATAAATATTATCGTAAAAGGTACTGTATCTATTATGCAAAGGAATTTCTTATAAGAGAATTCCTTACATTTTTTGCATGAACTTTGATCGTATGCAAAAACATCGAGATACAAATTCAATTTTTCAGACTACTTTTTATCTTGTTACCAAAAATTAGGTTTGAAAATGTTTTTAACTTGAAGATTCCTCAATTATCATTACATTGAAACAGATCATATAAAAAAGAAATTAATAGTTTCCAATTCACAGACAAAATTTTTTTACGATACGTCATTTATTTATAACGTATATGTTGAACTTCATTAATTCTGTAGAAATTGGCATTTGTATAAATCAATTAAAATTGTTTAGAAAAGTTAAGTGTAACGTGAATTGAAAAGATTTATCATCATGAGAATTTCTCATTATTAAAGTTCAAAGATGAATTAAACCAATTGTCGTTATAGTCAACTTGTCTTCGATTTAATAATTATTTTTACCTTTCGACGTCGTTAAATCGTATACTGTAATAATGAAAATTGTTTAATAAAATACCAAAAAATTTAATTGTAATATGTTTTTACAATATTAAATGTACTGTTGTTTTTTACTTTCCTAAATTATATTCGTGGCTTGAAATACTGTATCAAGTAAAAAAAAGTCCCTTTGCAATGGTTTAACGCTATTGAGTTAGTACATAGTTATTTGTGTGACTCTTTATTAATCAGTGCGTGAGAAGTGAGAACCAATTTTTTTTGATCGAACTGATGGTCCAATAACAATTTACATATTTCTGCATTGGCATGTGACTTGGCGTTATACGTTTATTTTAAAAATGAAGAACAAATCTCATATGTCAGTCATTCGAAAAGTAGTTCGAGCGGCACTTAATCGATCATTTTGTTACCATAATTAATATTATTTAACAAAATTATATTATATATGCAAAACAAGAAAACAATGATCAAGATAATGATCAAGATGATGAATCATCATTTTTCGAAACTTTCAAAAAATCGTTAAAGAAGTAGAAAATTTGATTGATAAGCTCATCAAGCTGATAAATTAAGTTAATCATCTAGTGATGTCCAAATGTTACGAGTGAACCAAATCAGGACTTGTGAAACAATATGTAACTCTAAGGTTTAAAGTTTTATATATTCAAATTTATTCGCGACACAAGATATAGAAAAGTACTTATTAATAATGTAATTGCAAAAAACTCATATTCATTTGGTAAGAATTAATGTTACAGTGAATCCTGGGCTTTGCTATTTGGTGTTTCCAAATTTATAATATCTAACAAGACACCATTTCCAAGAGATTTCGACATTTTTTTCCTCATATATATACGCCTTGCTATAAAAATTCGATTGACATTTTTAAAGGTCGTGAATCGATTCAGTCGAAAAATCTTTAAATCAATTTGGGAATCGATTTAATCGTTTCTAATTTTTCCAATTTTCCAATTCTGAATATATGATTCTTGTCGTTCTAAATCTTCTATATGCAATAAAATATTCGCGTGATAGTGGTGGACATTCAACTAAAACAATAATCATCATTCAGTATTTTGTTCGATTCGATTTTTAATTAGTAATATTTGTTACATAATTTCGTTGGATTAATTGACGTATATAACACGAGTCCTATGATATTATGAAACACAGAAAGTGATTCTTTACCATTTACAGTATGTCCATTATGTCATTTACGTGTGATTTTTTATGCATAATGAAAAAGTTTTGTTTCTTTTAGGATTTCAAAGTTTTTTTTTTCACATTAGTGTTAAAATGTTGATTGGTTATATTAATAATTATTTAAACAACATAAATCGAGAATTTTTTCTTGTTACGCTAATATCTGCAGTCTGCACTCAGGGTATATATTGACTGCTCCTGAATCTAAAATCGATCGCTGTAGAAATATTTTTTCCTCTTAATTTTATAAAAATTCACTATATGTGCATCTAATGCTTCTATTCGTAATTCCGCGAGTGCATATGTTATATACTTTGTATCCCTATAAAAGTGACCGTACTAAATTTATACCAGATTTATGTCAAATTAACTCATCCATATATAATTGGCTCTAGATTGGTTTAAATTTGGATCATTTTTGTCATGAATTTGAGCTAATTTAGAGCCAATGAGCCCATTTGGTATAAATTTGTATAAAAACTTTTTGTGAGGTATACAATGTAAACACGATGAAAATTCGATAGGTTTTCTTTGTGAATTTATCGAACCAAAATTAATAATGAGATTTTTTTTAATGCTATATAATAGTGTTTTGGCGAAACCTAAATATCTGGCGAAACTTCCGAACCGAATACAAGTGTTAAATTTTAATTGGCTGTAAATCAAGATGTAATAGTCAAACTTCCGGAAATTTTCCATCCGTATACTTATTTTAAATTATTCAACTTATTTTCGTAAGAATTTCGTCCTATACTCCTATGGTTAAAAAAAAATACTAATGGCACTTTACCTAATAGTAAACTACTTAATATCTATATCTCTCCCGGATTAAACGGTGACATTCTTATCCTGAATGAAATTGACCTTGGATTTAATTAAATTAGTATTGGTTGCGGTTGATAGACTTAATTTACCAAGAAAGACAATATTTACAATTATATTTGAAGCTAAATTGAGTTAATGAACCATATTTACTCTTATTATAACGAAATTTTCAATACAATTCTCTCATCGAACTTCAAATTTTGCACAGATGTTATGTCAAAACATCCTGAAAACCATTTAAATTATCCGATTTTACTTTTATTCCAGAAAATTATGGTTAACTGGAAGGATTTAAAAAAAATAGAAAATATTTGGGGTGAAGTATTAAATGGGAATTATTTATAAAATAATACCGATACTTGAATTTTGAGAGTTAAAAAAAAATTAATTTATATGTTAAGCGTGTTACTAAATTTTATATGATTTCTTCAAATTATTTAGAAATCAAATTACTTAGGAGAAACTTCATAACCGGTTGGGTTGCATAAACTTAAATTAATAATTGGACAATACCTTTGTAATGATAATTTGGTGAAAAGTTACGCGTTTTATGATCTGCATAGATCTCGAAATATCTTCTTACAAAAACGGAAATTAAAAGACATTCACGTGATAATTTTAGTTTCGGACAGAATAGCCGAAACCGACAGGTTCGCCCGAAACATTACTATATATAATATTATCAATAACTTAGACGCAACACAATAGGAAATTTCCGAAGGAAAACATATATTAATATATTTCTTATTTAAATCTATCAAAAGTAGCTATTTTTATTTTTTAAAAAAAAATGACTTCGAACATAGTCGTATCAGATATATCAGATACGCAAATTAAAAAATATCAAGATATTCTCAAATTATTAGCAGATGAAAATTGTTTGTAAGTACGCAAATGAGTTTAAGATAATGGCAGTGTACAGTACGTGCTAAATTTCTTTCTCCTTTAAAAACATGAATTATTATTTTAGAGTCTATAATTATGCTCTGAATGAGACAATTCATTTAATGGAAGTCTTAATAGGTCTTCCTAATGAAATTGAAGATAAACATGGTATTTATTTCTTATATTATACGATTTTCATACATTTTCTTCATACATTTAGTGATAAATTTCGCTCTTAGAGCAGCAAAACATCTCTCAGATTATGAGTGGGCTCATTATGATGATTCTACTGTGGCACAATTAGAATTATTTTTGTAAGTACACTTTGTTTAAATATATTATTTTAATTCAAATAAGTAAAGTTATTCAAATTACCTTTAACCAATCACGTTAAAATATTTTATATATGTAGAAACGCCATATTTTCAGTAATATACATACTCTCTCAATCAGTTAATATGATCGATGCAGATTCTCGTATTTCCTTTTATAAATCTGTCTCAAAATTCTGGAAAATTTATAGAAAATCAAATCAAATTAATGCTAATATCATGTTCAGACTTCGTGAAATTCGAACATGCTTGCGAAGAATTGAAGACGATCAATCAAATGTTGATAATTTTGTATCAACAGGTAGCAAAGTTATTGAAACTATTTATAATGTTGTGCAAAGCGGATATGTTTCCGCTCTTGCTTCAATTACTCATGCTTTGAACGTAGGCAACAACTTTCAAATGTTATATTTAATTTTGCTTCGCCACAATTGAATTTTTTTAACGCTGCGCCACTTTAATAAATTTAGTTTGAATATTCCGCTGGTAAATGGTATGATGATTGGAAAGAAATGTATGAAACTTATTTCAAATTACGTAAACAATCCTCGGGAAATGATTTTCAATTAGATAGAATAAAAAAATTTATCAAGAAACTACTTAAATTATCGGCAAACGAATTTGAAAGGGTAAAAAAAAAGAATACAAAATATCGAAATCTTGAATATAAAGTTCTTAAGTCTGGAGGGTAAATATAAATTTCATTCATCATTTCTTATTTTTTTTTTTAAAACAATTTCTAACTGGCAACCATTAATCCTTTTTTTTAGGGAATTATTAGGGTATTCTTTACCTGACAATATAGATACCCTTTTAATCGGATACTTACATTTGGTCCAACAAATTCTTGAAGAATTTTTCTCTCAAATAAAGAGATACATTAAAAAAATAATACCTTTTTGTAACGAAATAATCGAAATTCACGTAAAAAAACAACTAACTTTTAAGGCTGTAGAAGTTCTATACGTTATAAAGGAAAAGACTCAAAAAGTAGAAATCAAAGATGAGGTAAATAAAAAAAAAATTCTTTCTTTTAATTAAATATAACTTTATTTTTATAACCACAATTAAATTTTTTTTTTTTTATTAATTTTACAATAATAGATTGAATCGAATTTCGAATTATGGTCTCATACTTCAATACCTACTACTACTTCTTCACGACCTTTGTCTTCTTACACTTTTTCCTCTACTTACACAACTCCTGATACTCCTACTTCGATTCCTGAGAGTAAAAAAAATCGTAAATTGAGTTTACCAAAAATAAAAACAACTAATCCTCAACAAGATTCTCAGCAACAACGTAAGCAAATTATTGAAGGAGTACGAAAATTGTTTGAAGAACGATGTAAAATTAATAAGAATATTAAAGAAACTAAAGTGGAACATAGTAAATTATTAGAGGATAAAACTATTAATGAACATTCGATTTTATCTAGAATCGATTATATTATATCATTAGATGGTGAAGTTATTGATGAACAAGCTTTCTCAAAATTAAAAGAAGTTTTAAAAGGAGAAAAAAAAAGAAAAGATGAAATTGAACCAATTTTAACAAAATTAAAAGAGATTTTAGAGGGAAATAGAAAAGGAAATGAAATCGAGTCGATTTTATCGAGATTGAAAGAGATTTTGGAAAGAAATATCGAGAAGAAATCAACCTCCGAGAAGAAATCAACCTCCGAGAAGAAATCGACCTCCAAGAAGAAATCAACCTCCGAGAAGAAACCAACCTTCGAGAAGAAACTACCCTTAGAGAAAGTATCAACTATTGAGGAGAAACCAGCCATCGAGAAAGTATCAACCATTGAGGAGGAACCAATCTTCGAGAAGGTATCAACCATCGAAGAGAAACCAACCATTGAGAAGGAACCAGCCTCCGAGGAGGAATCAACTTTCGAGAAGAAACAAATTACTGAAGAGAAAGCACCCAACAATACCAAGGATACCGAGAAAGGAGCTGCAAATACTGATGTCACTGAGGATCTAGATAAGATTTATGATGTCGATGAAATGCTTAGACATCAGAATTATTTGGATAATATAGATAACGCAGTTGCTAATGATGTAAATGATGCGAAGGAATTACCTCAATACTGTAAATATTGTAATAATAATTATGTTATAGAAGAAGTTGATGATACATTGTATCTAGATTACTATAAAATAATATTTGATGTTGATGGAATACTTGAACATCAGAAATATTTGGATGATAACGCAACTATTTTGTATGATGCAGTCATGAACGATTTGATTGATGTGTATGGTGTAGAGAATTTACCCCAATATTGTAAATATAATCTTATAGAAGAATTTGACGATACATTGTATCTAGATAATTATGAGGTGATATTATTTGATGTTGATGAAATACTTGAACATCAGAAATATTTGGATGATAACGTAGTTATTTTGTATGATGCAGTCATGAATGATGTGTATGATGTAGAGGATTTGCTCAACTATTGTAAATATAATCCTCGGAAAGATTTTATTCAATTTTTCAACACAAAATTATCTATTTAATTATAATTCCGTAGAAGAGTTTGATGGTTTATATCTAGTTGATTATGAAATGAATGGAGAAGAAATGTCACCACCTCCTCCTTACAGTGAAAAAGACGATAATTTAAATGCATTAAAAGAATCATTACCCTCTCCCTATAATGAATGTGATGTAAATACATTAAAAGATATATTACCACCTGATTATAATAAATTAGATAATGTTACTATAATTAATATTATTCAAAAAAATTATATTATAATACAACAACAAGAACGACCCATCATGGTTCAAAACTGTCAAAAGATTAGTTAAAGAAGTAGAAAATCTAGTTGATAAAGCTGCTAAAGCTCATCAAGCTGCTGTTGAAAATGATAAATTAAGAAGATCATCTAATAATTTAAGTAAACCTGAATTATCTGAAAAAGAAAAGGCCGAAGCCACTTCTCTAAATGTTACGAGTGAATCAAATCAGGACCTGTGAAACACATTTATATGTAATTCTAAGGTTTAAAGTTTATATATTCAAAAAATTTACTAATTTTATTAATAAAACTCTATTAATGTAAGTCACGCAAATATCAAGTGCTATTGCAAAAAAAAATTCATATTTTATTTGGCAAGAATTAACGTTAACAATGTTTTCAAAGAACAAATCAGTATAACTTTTTACAGTGAATCTTGAGAATTTCTGTACACTGCGATTGGCGATTTGTGATTTGTTATTTTGGTGTTTTCCAAATTTGTAACTAAATGTCTAACAAGACACGTCTTGCTATAAAAATTCAATTGACATTTTTTTTAAAGGCCGCGAATCGACTCAGTCGAAAATCAAATCTTTAAAACAATTTAGGAATCAGTTTAATCGTTTCTAATTTTTCCAATCTTCCAATTCTGAATATATGATTCTTGTCGTTTTAAATCTTCTATATGCAATAAAATATTCGCGTGGTATTCAACTGAAATGATGATTGTGTCATCAGTATTTTTGCGAATTATTATTTTCAAAAAACAGCGCATATATACGTTATTCTAAATTTAAATTCAAGTAAAATCGAATTTAAATTATTTCGATTCTATTTTTAATTATTAATATATTAACTGTTAAATCTTATTTACATAATTTCATTGGATTAATTGACGTATGTAACACAAGTCCTATGATATTATGAAACAAAGAAAGTGATTCTTTACCATTTATGTTCATTAGAACGAAATAATCGGATCATAGAAAAATAATATTAGTGATTTTTATGCATGGGGAAATAGGAGTCAAAAAATTTTTTTTCTCATCAATCTGAAAAAAGGTTCTTTAAATTTGTTAAAAGTGGTTATATTAATAATTACTTTGAATATCATAAATCTCGGAAAATTTTTCTTGTTATTTACATTCGTGGTACATATTTTTTGCCCGTTTTTGGGTCTATAACCGATCTTCGTAGGAATCTTTTCTCCACTTAATTTTATTTCTTAAGAGAAAGTCCGTTTTTTGAGATGCTTTTCCAAAGAAAATAATGTCTGCTTTCATATGTATAATTCCGCGAGTGCATATGTTGTATGTCACGCACAATGTAAACACACTTGTATATTATTAGATATGCATAGTCATAAATTTATTCGGATATGAATTTACAAAAAGTGACGTGATGATGAAAAATTCAATGGATCTTTCTTGGCGAATTCACCTAAAAAATGCATTCGATTTCGTTCGAACTAGTATCTTTCTTAGTTAGTTTAAAATAGGTATTAAAAAAAATTGAATTCGCAATGTATTAAACAGGGCAATTTTTTTTTAGAATAACCATATATATTTTTTTAAATAATAAATACTAAGAATAATATAGATGCAACGCAATGTAGGGGATGTAGGAAATTACCGAAATTCCGATATCAATATATACATATATTTTCATAAGTTTACTTATTTAATCAGAGATGTTTAAGATAATGTGCATATTTTGCAATCATAATGATGTTTATTCTTTCCAAATTCTTTATCGCTGTAAAAACTATCTTTCATCAATGCTAAAATAAAAAGTTTCCACGCTGTTAATATACTAATAATTATTTGGTAATTAAAAATTATTATAGTATATCCGACGTCAACTGCACGATTAAATAACGATATTGTAATTGGTGTAGCAAGGACAAGTTAATTACCAAGTAGTGATTTTCAAAAAAAAAAAATGACCTCAAACACAAACGTGTCAGACACGCAAATAAAAGAATTTCAAGATGCTCTCAAATTGTTAGCAGATAAAAATTGTTTGTAAGTACGCAAATGAAAAATTAAGAAAATGTTGGTGTACATGCTAAATTTTTATTTCCTGAAAACATGCTATTTTTAGAATTTATGATTATGCTTTACATGAAACACTTCGTTTAATGGAAAACTCGATAGGTCGACTAAGTCGTCCTAATGAGAAAATTAAAGATAAAAAAGGTATGTTTTTTTATATCATGTAATTTATCATTAAAAAATTAATTAAATTTTTTTTTTCATTTAGTGATAGAATTCGCTATTAAAGCAGCAAAACATCTTTCGGGTTATCAATGGAATTTTTATGATGACTCTACTGTAGCACAATTAGAATTTTTTCTGTAAGTACACTTTTATAATACGCAATGCGTAAAGTCGTCCAAATACCGATTCATTTCCTTTAACCAATCTCATTTATATGTAGAAATGTTATGTCATCAGTACTGTATATACTGTCTCAATCTGTTGAAATGATTAATACAGACACTCGTACTTCTTTTTATAAGTCTGTCTCGAAATTTTGGACAACTTATAGAAATACGAATGAAATAAATGCTAATATTATGTTCAGACTTCGCGAGATTCGAACTTGCTTACGAAAAATTAAAGATGATCAATCAAGTCTTGATGTTGTTGTATCAACAGGTAGTAAAGTTGTTGGAACTGTTGTTAATGTTCTGACGAACGAATATGTTTCCGCTCTTGCTTCCTTAACTAGTGCTTTGGACGTAAGTTACAAAAAAAAGTTGTTTTTTTTCCTTCCAAATAAATTTGCTTCGCCACACTTATATTTTTTTTAACGCTGCGCCACTTTAACATTTAGTTTGAATATTCCGCTGGTAAATGGTATGATGATTGGAAAGAAATGCATGAAACTTACTTCATGTTACGTCAACAATCCTCGGAAGATGATTTTCAATTAGATAAAATAAAAAAATTTACCAAGAAACTGTTTAAATTATCGACTAACGAATTTGAGAAAGTAAAAAAGAAAAATACGAATTTATTTCGAAATGTTGAATATAAAGTGCTAAAATCTGGAGGGTATGTATGAATTTCTTTTTCAAATTTAATTATTATTGGTAACCATTAAACCTTTCTTTTCCCTTTTTTTTTAGGGAATTATTAGGATGTTCTTTACCTGATAATATCGATACCCTTTTAATAGGGTATCTACATTTAATCCAACAAATTCTTGAAGAATTTTTC
>NQWY01000170.1:0-13400 GCA_019425655.1 Rhizophagus prolifer
TAAAGTCAATTCAATTACTTGGAAGTTGAATGCTAGAAATCTTTATCTTATGTAGCAATTTATTTTAATTAATAATAATCTAGATATCACGTGAGTTCGCGAATTACGTCATACGCGATTTTTTTTATTTTATAAGTGTTCCTTGACTTCCTTCACGTTTACTACTCAGTTGCACAGTTGCACTATTTGGATCTATTACCATTTTTAGCTCTTTCAAGGATAATTACAAATGCGTAGAAATATAAAGAATAATGATTTTAAAACCCCTTTTAAGTTTCCTCAGTCAAATGTATCCGAGAAAAAAGAACAAGCTTCTCAAGAAACTCTCTCTTATAAGAGCGTCAAATATTCAGTTACATATCCTGCAAAACGAGCTAAAATTGATAGTTCGAATAAAGACAATAATCTTTCCAACGTAGAAAATTCTAACAATGAAGAACTTCCTCACAAAAAATTAAAAGTGCTTAAAGAAAGGAATACCAACGATGTATCACTTGAAACTTCTAATAAAACATTTAGTTATATTAGACCGACAGTTTCTTTTAGTCAATCATTAAAAAAATTTTCGCGTCCTTTTAAAATTCCTACTTTCATCAGGCAAATTGAGAATGGCCAACGAAAATCAACTCTGCATAAACTTGTAAAGCCCTTACATAATCCTAAGGCAGAAAATACGATTATACTTTATGATCCTATGAATGATGTAGATAACTTGCAAGAAAATATTAAAGGGAAGGATAAATCCGTAGCAGAAATTTTGGGAACTAAAAACTCGGATAACATGAAAGTTCCTGTAATCGTTGGTATGTTATACATTGAATTTAAAAAAAAAATTTTATTAATATCGTATTTTCGATAATCGGTTTAGATCCAATCTTGGGACAAAAACTTCGCCCTCATCAGATCGAAGGTGTAAAGGTATGGTCTGTATGAAAATGAATGTTGCAAAGTTATTTTATTGTGAACTCTTATAAACTTTTGGTCACTTCAATATTCAACAAGTTTCTTTATAACTGTACAACTGGAAGAACCGTAGAAGGAGTTTACGGGTATATATCTTGAGAATTAGAAGTCACGCAGATGTATTATGGCAGATGAAATGGGTCTCGGGAAAACTGTAAGAATTTGATTAAAACCTAAAGAAATTATTATCGACGAACCTTAATTTTACAAATTCATGTAATATAGCTTCAGTGTATCACACTTCTGTGGACGCTACTTAAACAGTCACCTGAATTTAACAAGAAAACAATAGAAAAATGTATCATTGTTTGTCCATCAAGTCTTGTAACAAATTGGGCTAATGAGCTAGGCAAGCCAGCAACTGCTTATTAAATATAACGTTTTTGCCAGGTATTAATTATGAGTTTATTTAATAGTTAAATGGCTTGGTACTTTACGAATAAAACCGTTAGTGATCGATAACAAGGGAGGTAAAGAAAACGTGTTGAAAGAGTTGAGGCAGTTTGCTAGTTCTCAGGGTCGAACAATTATTTATCCTGGTATGCTAAGACAGATGAAAACTTCCAATAAAAGTTATCGCGGGTTTTCCTGTCCTGTTAAAATAGTGTTTGAGAATATGATCAATGCAATAACATTTTATTCCATCATTTCAAAATTACAAAAATTATAACGAAAAGTTTTGATTGTTTCGTATGAGACATTACGTGCGAACATTGCAGAGTTAAAAGATAGTAAAATTGGTCTACTTTTATGTGATGAAGGTCATCGGCTAAAAAATTCAAGTAAGAGATCCTTTAATGATAGCTTGTAATTTGACATATCATCCGATCATATGAATGATTTTTGGTATTTTATAGATTCGCTGACATTCCAAGCTTTAAATTCGCTTCAAGTACAACGAAGAGTAATTTTATCCGGGACACCAATTCAGGTAATTACAATAACATTGATACGTGATGTAAATATTCTGTTTACGCCAATGTATTTCTATTTATTTAGAATGATCTTTCCGAATATTTTTCACTTTTAAATTTTGCCAACCCTGGATTACTTGGTACGCCCAACGAATTTCGCAGAAATTATGAAAACCCTATTCTTCGTGGTAGAGATGCTGATGCAACTGAGCATGAACGATCCATTAGTGATCAAAAATTAGCTGAATTGTGGAGTGTCGTGAGCAAATTTATTATAAGAAGAAGCAACGATATTTTATCAAAATACTGCAAGTATTTGATTTATCCAATTTAAGAATAATTTCAAGTTATTTAAAATGACAAATTTATTTCATTTGAAAACCTTCAAGTGCCTATAAAATACGAACACGTTGTATTTTGCCGACTAAGTGAATTTCAATTATCACTGTACGAATTGTTCATGACATCTCCTGAAATTCAACATCTCTTGCGTGGTATAGGTTCACAGCCTCTTAAGGGTATGTTCTTTTAAATAGATAACAGGATGCTAGTTTTATATGTACTTTAATAATATTTCAATTTACAGCTATAACTATCCTTAAAAAGTTATGCAATCATCCTGATTTGCTAGACCTTCCAAAGGATCTTAAAAAGTCGGAAAAATGTTTTCCACAAGGATATTCAATAAAGGAAAAAACTCGGATAGTTAGGCCAGAATTTTCTGGAAAAATGTTGGTTTTGGATAGGTAAATTTATAATGGTTATTGCTTGAGAGAACGTACTTTGAATAATACTATATACATTCCTCTTTTCCATATAGAATGTTGGCAAAAATTAAAAACGAGTCAGATGATAAGATTGTCTTGATTTCAAACTATACTCAAACTCTGGATCTATTCGAAAAATTGTGCCGGATGAGAAAGTAATGATGTCTTTAGCCAATTTTCCATATTATCAACGCTAATGCTTATTTTTCTTAAAGATATGAATGTCTACGGCTTGATGGTTCTATGTCGATAAAAAAACGTCAGGAACTTGTAAATCAGTTTAATAATCCAAAAAACCCAGAATTTGTATTTCTTTTGAGTAGTAAAGCGGGTGGATGTGGTATAAATTTAATTGGGGCAAATCGTCTTGTATTATTTGATCCTGGTACGTTTGTTTCTTTGAGAATGGTTATTAAGCAATTGGGGCAGTTAAATTAATAAATTTTATATTCCCAACCAGACTGGAATCCAGCTTCAGATCAACAGGTAATTATGCTTCTTTCAATTTATTTGAGTATTGTTTTACAGATATTCAGTTGTCGTTCATTTAGGCACTGGCAAGAATATGGAGAGATGGACAAAAGAAAGAATGTAAGTTTGTCTAAAAATGGGATTATGTGTTATGAATAACCTTTTTTAAAAGGTTTAATCCTTAATATCAACATTAAAGGCTTTATATATCGATTTATCGCTACCGGAACGATTGAGGAGAAAATTTTTCAACGTCAATCACACAAACAATCTCTCTCATCATGTGTTGTTGATGAGGAAGAAAGTGTAGAAAGACACTTTTCACTTGAATCATTAAGACGACTGTTCCAATTTGATCCAAATACTATATGCGATACTCATAGTACTTTTAAGTGCAAAAAATGTGTTGAAGGAGTTCAAATTCTTTCAAGGCTTCCCAGTGAAAAAATGATCTATGGTGACACGAGTTCGTGAGTTTCATCATATTATAATGTTCACCTATTCATTGTAAATTTCGCTGTTTAATGTTAAAATTTTTTTTTTTTTTTTACGTAAAAGATGGGATCATTTTTCTGGGGGATCAGATCTTCTCAAGATTAAAGATTCGATTCTGAAGCTGGAAGCTAATCAAGGAGTTGTTTCTTATGTTTTTCAATATACTTCTCATTAAACGAGGACACTTAGTAGGTTTAGAATAATTACACTTGGATAGGTAGCCCATATTTATCTTTATAAATAGCTGAGATACTAACTTTTGATGAAAGTTTAATAAAAGTATTATTATATTGATTAATGTAACGCAAAACACTTTTATGTTTCCGCTTCATTGTTATCCAATTTGATTCTTTTTACGTTGTACTTTTCATTCTTGCTTTCCGCTGTATCACACGTTTTCTTATTAGAAATCTTAACATAATTGCGAATTCTAAGTTCTTTGCCACCTCCAAGAATAATAGAAGTTGACGCATTAGTTGATGAAGTTATTATATTATTATCGGAACAAACAAAATCTTTTAATAATTTGTTTTGTGTCTTTTGTTCCTTCATTTCATAATTTTTTTGCATTAATTGATTTAAAGACATTTCGCCAAGATCGTAAAGAAGTGTTGAATAAACTAAAGATTTTGTCGTATGAATGTACCACTGTCCATAAATATGTTTATAGAGTCTTGAGGTAGTATTGAACAAAGTGTCAGAATCACGTCCATATTGCCACTCAAGATTATCAAATTCACAATCATACAACACCAACGGAATCTCACTAGCCATTTCATAATTAGGCTTAGCAGGTGTTTTTGTAATATCCAAAAGGTTATCAATGATAGATGGAGATTCTAACTTTTGTCCTATTAAAAAAAGGATTGACATCATAAATCTAACTTGATGCCACAAAAATGCCGTTCCGCGCAAGTTAAATACATAAAATTCTCTAAATTCTAAAGGATTATCCTGATGTTTATATTGCACAGGATCAATTTTTGCTTCAAATATAGTGCGTTCAAAATTAGTGATTTGTTTAGAGCCATCAATCTTACAAAAATTACGAAAATCGTGAGTTCCAAGAAATCGATTTGCCGCTTCTCGCATTAATTCTATGTCTAAATTTCCACGAACGAAAAAATATTTGTACTTTCTAGACTTACAATTAAATCTTGCACTGAAATCTTTTTCAACAGGAGCCCAAGCTAATACTCTAATATCATTTGGCAATGATCTATTTAAAGTATCAATGTATGGCACTTCTTCAATTTTCTTTTGTTCATTGTTATTAAGAATTATGTCAGATGAGATATTTTTTGGAAAATTTGATCTGACGTTTAAAGAAACTACTTGACCCAGCCCACTAACACCTTTATCGGTTCTGCCGCATTTAGAAAAATTACAATCTGATGGATCAGATATTAATTTTGCCTTTAACAAAGCTTCAAACAAATGCCCTTCAATAGAAGGAAAATCATCTTCATTTCCTTGAGAGGCGAATCCACTATAATTCCAACCAAAATAAGCGATTTTTAAAGCGATATGTCTTATCGAATATTTTGACCAGTCAAAAGGCCTAACAGAAGTTGATTTTTTATTCTTTTTATCTATCTTTTTTGTGGAACTTATTTGGGAGCTTGTAGAATTTAAAGTGTTTTCTTCAAGTGTTGATTCGTAAAATAAAAGTTTTTCGATAAGTTGTTTCTTAGTCCAATTTGAATATTTTTCACTTCCGGATAATTGTGACATTTTTCGCGATTTTACTATAACGCAAAGCGGAAGTTTAAAAGTTTTTACAATATTTTTGAACATTTATAAATTAACGGAATATCTTAGATTATCGTTATCTGTATAAACATAATGTGATTATGTTGATCAAATGATCATAAGAAAGATTACGGATTTTTTATACCGATATTTTGTCAAATTTGTCCAATCCCACAACCGCAACAATGAGCATAAATAACCTTATCAACCCCAGCAATGCGAACGCAAATAACACAAATTACGACACAAATAACTCCGCTGAAGTCGGAATATTCGTGACAAACCCGATGACTAGTCCTCCGCGTCGCCCAAGTAATAATAATGTACCACCTCAACTCCCAGATCCTCTTGCTACACCGCGCTCTTTTCTTCGTAATAATAGTGCATCTGCTACACCAAGTCTTATAGCTACACCACCTCCACCTTTTAAATACCCACTTCCTCATTCTCCATATTATGATGCCAGAACAAGTTTGGGCAGTAATTCGTCCAGTAGTACAAATCTTAAGATGGAAGATAAGTTAAGATATTGGAGACACGATGCTTATTTGAAGAATTTACATGAAACTGCGGCGTTTTGGGGGAATAAAGTTGTGTCCATCACAGGTATTTTTCTATAGTCTTTATTTTATTTTCCTATTGATAATGCTTTAAACTTGATTAATTTATAGGCGATTCAAATGATGTATTTTGGCTAGCACAAATATATTATAATATGGGTCAATATGTTAGAGCACAAAAATTAATTTGGAAATTAATGGATACTAGTGTTGCATGTAGATTTTTAGCCGCAAAGTGTTGCGTGAGTATGAAATGAATAATGATCATAAGTTGATCAACGAATAAATGTATTGTCTATTTTTTATTTCCTAGAATAATTTTATAAGATTCACCCATTTTACAATTATTTCTCATTTTTATTTATTCTTTTGTCTATTAGATCAAACAAGAAAAATATCAGGAAGCGTTAGAACTTTTAGGTGAAGAAAATCCTTTTGCTGATAGAGGTTTGTTAAAATTGATCATATATTTTTTATTTTTAAAAATTTATTTATATAGAATTTTGGTTAAAGGTTATAGATCATTAGTAAAAAATACGGAAGGAGGCATCCAGGTTATATAAAATGAAAAATCAATTATTTTCAATTCTACAATATTTATAATAAATTATTAATTAATCATTTTTCTAAACACATGTAGCTTGAAGCATCCATATGTTATCTACGAGGTTATGCATTCTCTCAACAAGCTAACCTTGACAGTGCCAAAAAGTGTTTTAAGGAGGCATTGGAATTAGATGTAAAATGCTATGAGGTTGGTAGTCGTGAAAAATATATTTACAATTGGAATTAAGTTTAGTGTAGATTTATTTGTTATTTTATTATGAAATAAATTAAAAATAGGCATTTCATGAATTAGTAAGTAATCATATGATGACAGTAAAAGAAGGTATTTAGTAATTATTTATTGAATGAACTTCGCTTTATCTATAATATGTCTATAATTACTTTTTATTAACTGTAAAATAGAATGGGACTTCGTTAATTCATTAAAATATGAAGAACAACTGGATTGTGAGGAAGCAAGATTCGTAAAAATGAACTATATGTCAATGCTTAAAAAGGTAATCATATTTTCTACATATTTCAAGTCAGAAAATTAATTAACAAATTTATGTATTGTCATACAGTATGATCATATTACAGAAATCCAAGAGGCACGAGCTGAATTAGAGGAAGTATGGCGATTATCAAATAATATTGATGTATTATTAAGTCGCGCAGAAGAATTGTATTCACAATGTAGATTCAAGGAATGCTTTGAAATTACTTCAAAAATTCTTGAGCTCGACACTCACAATCCAGCTTGTCTTCCAATTCATATCGTTTGTCTTCATGAATTACGAGAAAAAAATAAGTTGTTTTTATTGGCTCACGAACTCGTAGAACATTCTCCAGATATTCCCGTAACATGGTTTGGAGTTGGATGTTATTATTATCTTATAGGACAAAATGATGAATCTAGGAGATATTTTAGGTATATTGCAAAGTAAAAAAAAAAAAATGTTTCTTTTCTTACGCGTGAATTAATACGTCTGTTATAGCAAGGCATCGACTATGGATTCTCATTACGGGCCAGCATGGATAGGATTTGGACATTCATTCGCTGTAGAATCTGAACATGACCAAGCCATAACGGCATATTCTACAGCAGCAAAATTATATGAAGGGTATAGTGTTTTTAATTGCTTTTTTTTAATTTGATTTTTGCGTGATTAATAAAGAGATAAAAATTTTCTTTCTTTTTAATATCTCAGTTCACATATCCCATATCTTTTTATTGGCATGCAGCATCTTCAAGCAAATAATCTTATATCAGCGGATGAATATTTGTCAACTAGCCTTCAGCTTTGTGAAGGGGATCCTTTAGTTTACAATGAATTGGGCGTAATGTATTATCAAAAATTAAACAATGCATCTGCTATTGATTGTTTTAAAAGGGCTTTGATATTAGTAGAGGAAACAAAATGTAGGCCACAAGTATGGGAAACTACTTGGATGAACCTTGGACATGCGTTTAGAAAGATGGGGTAATTTTTTTTTCGTTATAATACTATAGCATTTTCTATTTAAATATAATACCATAATAACTTAATGTTTTTTTATTAGAGATTTGGACGCGGCAATTACTTACTTTCAGAAAGTTACGACTATGACTCCGCCAAGCCCAAGCGCGTTAACGGCCATCGGATATTGTTATCACGTGAAAGAAGAGTTTGAAGAAGCGATTATGTATTATCACGAGGTTTTGATATTTTTTTTTTCATTTAGTCATTTTCCCCATTTACGTAATAAAAACAAAATATTTATTATTTATAAATTTAATATTACGCGATGAAATAATAGTCGTTAGGAATTCGTCCAGCCGATCCCATAACACAGGATTTACTTGAGCGTTGTCTTGAAGAGATGATACTTCTCGTAAATGAGGAAAAAGAAAATGAGAGAGTATAGTTTATTGAAAAAAAGTATATGTAAATTCTATAATATTCATTTATATAAAGGGATTTCTTATCAAAATAGCAGTACTGTACATTGAAAAATTGCTCAAAGAAATATCTTCACTTGATATAAAGTGTAGTTACAAATACCAGAAGGCTTTTTGAACTGTATCAAATAGCTGATTCCTTTCTTTAATCAATCATTCAACAAAAAATTCGAATTATCTAAGTCCTTTAAGTCTCCATTCTTGCACATCACTTAGAGCTTTTTGACCTAAGAGAAATGCCAAAATACTTAATCCCGATAACCACGATAATGTTTGAAATATGTTTAAATGTATCCAATAATTATAAAATAAGATTTCAATAGCTAGTAATGTAAACAAGAAACTAATTATAACTGGAAGTGAGCCAGGTTCGCTTGTCAAGAATGAGACATTGACACCAAGAAGTATCCACTTTTTTTGAAAAAAAGAATAAGATTAATAATTATTTATAATCAAATCGAAATCAAAAGTTTTTAAATAATAAATACATACTGCTCCAACTAAGAATAACCAGGGTAATAATACAATTACCATAAAGCTATATGATATAATTATTGGAGGTAACTTTTGATCAGGTTTAAAAATATGGTGAATTTCGGGCTTTGGACCATATTTAATGAGAACAGGAGATGAATATGAAACATCAATATTAACAGTTCCAATATGATAATTAATTGGGTTATAATGAGAAAAAGTTCCAACTATAAGATTAAGAGAATAATTTCCTGAAAAAAGATCTTCGGGTACTGATTTCATATCTAACACGGCACGAGCTTTACCATTTTCTCGTACTGTTACAATTATTGGTATTTGATTTTCGGTATGTTCAGAATTTAAAACTAACATTGATTGATGAGGTTGAATTCCTTTTTTTGTTTCTTTATCCTGAATGATAAAAATAATTTTTAAATTATCTCCTTGAGATAATTCAATTGGTTTATCAAGTGAAGATGGATACTCAACACTTTCAGATATTAGTCACGTAAAAAAAACAAGATTAATTAATTTGTTTTCAGTTACCTCTCCGTTAGTTTTCTAATAGAATCAGACGTTGTAACTGCTAATTTCAAATCACTTATAACAAAACTACGCTCGCTAGCATCTTGTGCTGATATTATTGTACACAAGAGCAACACGAAAAATTGCCATGATAATATTACGAAGTATACAAAAGAACGTCTCATTATTTTATCGTTATAAACTAGAGAGAAGTAAATTGATTTAAACTATAATCTAATTATCACTTTTCACGTACTTAATGATGATTGGTTATAGTTTAATTTATGCATACATCACGTGAAATTATAGATAATTGTCAGATGTTCAATGGCTGACTCATTTTGTTTTCTAACAATTTTCAGACTTGTATTAATCAATCAGTACCAGATTTTAGAAACATAATTTCAATTATGGCAACTACATTATTCCCTATTGAACCTGTAAATAACTTTTCTTATTCTTCATTTGACGATCTTTCAAACAGAGATGTTTTTAAAGAAAAGTCTGAAAAAAAGTACCGATCAGTGATCGTGACTTTATTTAGCGACAAGAAAACAATGTGCTTGATTTTCCCAACAGAGGCACATATAACTATATTCGATATCAAACAAGTCGTATATAAACGACTCTTACTTGAACCTAAGGATCAGTATTTTTATACAACATCTGGAAAGTTATTAAACGATCATGCTCTTATTTTTGAAAACGAAAATGTAGAGTTTGCAAATGTTAACCTTAGAATTCGTATTCTTGGTGGAAAAGGAGGGTTTGGTTCTATGTTAAGAGCACAAGGAGGTAAGATGGCAAGCCAAAAAACTACTAACTTTGAGGCATGTCGTGATTTGAATGGACGTAGATTAAGAACTGTTAATGAGGCTAGAAGGTACCTTATTTATAGTCTATATGATTACCATTTCTTTTTTTTTTTTATTAAAAAAGTTTTTTTACTAAATTCAGGTTTTTTATATAGATTGGCTGACCATCTTGAGCAAGAGCCAGAACGCCAACGTGCTCAAAGGGAAAAAATAAAAAAGAAAATTGAAGAAGGCTTACGTGAACCTCCAACAAAAAAGCATCGTTTTGATGACACCGCTTACCTAAAGGCTAGCGAAGAAATGAAGGAGAAGGTACAAAATACAGTTTCCGAAGGTAAACCACAATATTCATTATAAATCAATCTCTATTAATAAAGTCGGGTTACTAATAAATTTGTGCTAAAATGTCAGCTCTCCAAAAGCCAAGTATGAATAAAAAAAATGACGCTTCTATAGGCTCTTCAAAAACAGCTATTTCCTCACTATCAATGTGGTAAGTATCCTAAACGGTATTTTTCGTGCATTAACTTTATTTTAAAACTCATTTACCTTTTTTAATATAATAGGGACGTTGAAATAAGCGATGACGATAGTGGAGGTTCCGATGATAATGATACAGAAGTTGAGGACAACTTAGAAGATACCGCAACTAAGAAGGTTATCAGAAGTCTAAAATAGAATTCAAAAAAAAAATCATACAGGTCATTGAAATTATTGATAAATTATTGCGATTAAAAATTATCTTCTATAAAATTATCTTCTATAACACAATACATAAAATAGTATAGGTATAATTTTCGCATACATAATTTTATATTGATTAGAATTTCATTCATTATATTAGTGAAAAAAAAAATCAAACAGAAATAATGACTGTTTTAGTATGTAATTTAACACTATAAGTGGAAGTAAATAATTTCATTAATAATTATCAATCTTTTTGAGGTAACCCATCTTTATCAATTTTCCAATTATTGAATCTGCTTCTCTAACCATAGTTTGACTTCCTTTAAGCAATTCGATAATACCATTCTTGGTCACCACTTCCCCGACATTTTCTATCACTCGAACGATCACATAAGGTCTTTTAGGAGCATGCAATTCATTGGATATGTAAAGGGATTCTGGACATTTACTTTTGTAATCATGAATAAGTTGCTCATATTTTTTAAAAAATGATTGTTCTCGATCAGATAATCTATTTAATTCATTTTGAGTCAAACGCGTTTCTCTACTTGCAGCATCTTTGTTTTTTTGAATTCTTTGAAAGTGATATAATTGAATTGCATTCAATTTTTTTTTCTGAGTAGTATTATAAACATATATTCTTTCCTGACTCAAAGACTCATTATTATCGTTAACCTCTTCAGTTTCTTGCTTTAAGAGATTTATTTCTTCACATAATCCTTGGACTTTGTCCCTTTCATAGAACAATACGCTCTTAGTTTCTCGAGTTCTTTTTGTGATATCAATTAAGGGACGAACCACAGAGTTTGCATACATTGCAATTTATAATAGTTTTAACAGCTTTAAAAAAAACGCGTAAAAAAATAAATTTATTGCATTTCTTGTGTCAAGTATAGTCGATCACTGGCGCAGTTAGAACTATTGTGACAGTGACACAGCCACTAACTTCTTTTTAGGTTAAAGCAAATAAATAGCGGCAGGTTAATTTTGGATCATGAACGCAACTATACGAGCACCACCAAGACGGCAGCATCGGCCCCACTCTTTTATAATTTTAAAGTAAAGCAGTTCAAACTTCAAACTCCAACCTTTCACATATTTATTTTGTTTTCTTTCGTGTATACTGACATTTTGGCGGAGTAAGAGATTAAAACTTTAAATTATACTTAATTTTTGCCCATTTCAGAACAATAAATAAAATTTAATTACCATACATTTTAAGTATATTTTAGCAAAATACGCTAATTATTGAATTGTTGCGCACAGCCGCCCACCAACTTATAAAAAAGTGTTGATAATTTCATGACATCGCCGCACCTTCAAACTTTTCAGAAAATACACGTCTCGAAAATTAATATAAATCAAGCAATTTACTTTGTTGAATTTTACAATAGTAAGTCTTATCTTAAGTAAGTCTTAGCTACATTTTTAAGCGTAGAAAAGCCGCGTCTACACGTGAACAAAGAAAATACGACCGAAAAACAAACTTGAAATAAATTATAATTGGATATTTCTATAACGAATAATACAAACTCTGTAGTTATTTGCTCGAGAAAAGTTACGATTTATATTTGACCGTAACTGTTTGATAGAATTAGGATATATGTTGTTAAAAAAAGATGAGATACTCGTAACGGCTTTTTTTCTGCTTCTGAATTTAGACAAGTCATGAAAAACCTTGGTGAAAAACTTGAAGAAGAGATAGATGAAATGGTAATATGAAATTTCGTATTATTATCTATTAATTATTTTATTGCACTATTAATTTATATTCCTTTGAAAGATTCGTGAAGCCGATGTTGATAGTGATGGTCGAATTAATTACAAAGATGATGTCCTACTAGTTTCAAAAAGATGCAATTCCTGTTGGTCGTTTAGAAGGACTTTATTAATTAAATCTAAGTAATTTAGATATCTCTGATAATTTTTAAAAGCAATTTTCTATCATGAGCCATATCATGATAAGTAATATAACAATATAAACGAGCGTCAAACAAAAGAATAGGTGATGGTAAAAATAATTCGCTATTTTAATATTTGATATTTGATTCTCGAGAAACAAAAATATTTATTTAATACATTATATTTACTCGGTTTTAAATTTGTTTAAAAGTCCCTTATATATAACGAATCTTTTATTACATATATAATCTTCTATAAAATCAAATTAATCAAAAAAATAAATATGTTTCGGGTTTCCACAATTTAAACGATGTTTTTATTTTTTATAATAATGAATTCCACATCACAAATCTATCGCACAACGTTTTTAATTTTTTCCATTAATGATCTTCTGAAGCGGAGAAAAGTTGTGATTGTTTAAAAATTTAATATACCTCAAATTCTTATTGTTGAAAAATTTCTTAAATAACAACTCATTATTTCTTATAATTGTTAAAAAAAATATATCATAATCAGTAAAGTTACTACCTCTGGAAAAATTTTAGTTATACAAATTATCTGATATTACCAAACTTGTATCAAGTAAC
>NQWY01000174.1:0-13575 GCA_019425655.1 Rhizophagus prolifer
GGTACAAAAACAATAAGAATTAAATGCTTGCCTTCTTCTTCAAATCAACTCGATTTAAAGAAATTGCTCCAGCTAAAACGGCATATTTAACAAATTCTTTATACTCCATTAATTCAGTAGACATGAACGTTGATAAAGTATCAAGAAATAAATTTGCAGCAGTTTTAAAATCACGTATAGATAACCTGTAAATGCCTTCATATACTTTAAGACGATTACGCCGATCCCAATCACCACCTTCTTCAATTAAACTTGGAAGTAAAGTTTAAATTAACATTAAAGTATTTTGAAATAAGACCAAATATCAAAACAAGTACCTCTTTGCTCTTTCAATATTACGACTGATCAAATCATTATCGTTAAAAAAGAATCCGATCCTTACAAAACAAAAAATTATATCGATTCGCGATCCTAATCCTGGTGTCTTATCTAAGGCAATACGATACGCTGCAATAGCTTTTTCCGTACCTTGTCACCAATTTTCGAGAAGAATTCAGCCTTAGCTAATAAAGCATCGCTAATTTCCGTCTCGCCTAAATTTTTTTCAGCATCTTCAAGTTTTTCATCCAATTTCTTTAGTTCTTCATTATTATTCTCTTGGTATTTTGCATGCAGAGATTTATCAAACGGAATCTTGAGTTCTTCAGCCATTAATTGGTAAAAAGGTGCCATATCTATAGTTTTGAGAATAAAAGAACTTATTAGTTGAATGAGAATTGAAGGAATTGAGGAAATTGAAGTGTATTACTACTGAAAACGCGATATCAGGTTGATTTGAATAAATTATTAGTGAACAGGGACACTTACTATTTTCTTCAACGCAATTAAACAAGTTAGTTTTTGCTTCATCATAAAATTCTGGAGTTTTTGGGTTGTTCAAGATAAACCTATAATTGGCAAGATCTAAATTAGGAATTTTTGGAATAGAGTTTTCAGACATTTTGTAAAATAGTTAATAAACGAACAAGAAAAATCAATTGATGATTTTATCTGCAAGGTATACGTAATCTATGATTTCGTAGTGACCTGATAAGATCGGCCAATCAACTAACGATCTAGAAAAATAATTTTTCTGATAAAAAAATCGTGATCTTTGTTTTTATACAATGACCCATTACGAAAATACATTAAATTTCGAAGAAATTAATAAACAGTTTATCAATTGGTTTTGTAACAATGGAGGAACGATATCATCAAAAATTGCGTTCAAAGATTATTCTTCGGAAAATTCAGGGCGAGGAGTTGTTGCAGTTGATGATATAGAGGTTTCCGTTACTTTCACTTTTTGAGTACATTCCGCAACATCATGTTTAAAACATTAATATTCGATTTCAAAATATATGTAGCCGTTTGAAGTATTATTTAATATTCCGCATTCTATAGTTCTTTCAGAAAAAACGTCATCACTAAAAGATTTAATAGCAAGCAGCGAATTTGAAATTCTTAGTAAAATTAATTCGTGGTTTCCACTCATATTGTGCATGATGTATGAAAGCCAAAAGAAAAATTCATTATGGAAACCTTATTTTGATATTTTACCTCGAGAGTTTAACACTCCGATGTTTTGGAATGAGGACGACCTTTCTGAATTAGAAGGAACAGGTGTTATCGGTAAGAAAATTGGATTTCTCTTTAAATCGTTTCTTAAGCAATTTAATATAGCGTATATGAACTTGATTTTATCATGATAGATAAAATTGGGAAAGCTGATGCAGAAAAGCAATTCAATGAACACTTTTTACCAATAATCCAGGTAAGAAAATTATGAAAAATTTATAAATGAAAATTTGACTTGAGTTTAGCCAAACGTTATAAATTAGGAACAAGTGTGAATAAGGAGGAGTTAAGGCATTATTCATATATATTCTTATATTATAATATGGTATAATCATACTTATATTTTTTGCGTGTTATTTAGTCAAATCCTTCAACTTTTGATTCAAATACACATAATTTGGAATTATTTCATTGTATGGGATCTCTTGTAATGGCAAATGCATTTCGGGCGAAGAGGGCGAACATGAAGAGGATGAAAAAGAAGAAATTAAAATGATGCCAATGGCTGATATGTTGAATCATAAAACTGGGTTTAATAATGTATGCACGTTGTATAGATATCTATTTCCTTTCAATTTAATACATATATTCTTTTATCGTTAGGCCCGATTATTTCGAGATAAAGGATTATTAGAAATGGCCGCAATTAAGAAAATTAAAAAGGGCGAACAAATTGTAATTATTTATAAAGTTATATTGTATATTAACAATACGTTTTTCTGATACTACTTTTTCTTCAAGTATAATACTTATGGAGAGCTATGTTCTGCAGGTAAATCATAGATTTTTGATTTCTTGTTCTTACAAATAATTTCATAAACACTTTTGTTAAAAATAGACTTATTACGCAAGTATGGATTTGTTGATGAGAATAATATGTATGATATAGTGGAATTAAATGGTCGATTTGTAATTGATACACTATCAATCGATGAGGATACAAAGGATAAGAAGGTATTTGATCTTTTATGTAATCGCCATGAATTTGTTGTTATTGCCATTACTTATGTAATATTAGCTCGAAATATTGTTGGAAGAAGATATTTTAGATGAGTATGTTCTTTGTCATTTTATGCTTGACTGTATTTACGCACAACAATTTATTTTACATAACTATATACAAACTTATTCAGTATGTTCGTCTTGGATACTACATATGTAATACCGCCTGAACTAATTATAACAGGTATATATATATACACACTAAAGAAATTAAACAGCTCGTTTGATAAGAAAAGTCGTTAATTTTCTCTTTAAAAATCAAAAAGCCAAAGTAATGAGAATGGATAAAGCCCAATTTAAGAAGCTTCAAAAATCAGAAAAATTCCCTGAACCTGAAATGAATCTTGATATTAAACAATCATTAATTCAACTATTCGAGAAACGATTGGCAATGTACAAGACATCGATCAAGGTGAGGATAATATATTTTATCATCTATTTTGTCATTATAGTATTACTAAAGAATAATTAATAGGATGATGATGAAATTTTGAAATCAAATAATATATCGTTGAAATTAAAATACATTATCATCATGAGATTGGGAGAAAAACGTATACTACAAAATTTATTAAACAATCTTAATGGTTGGAGCGGAGGTGACTTGCTTTAATTAATCGAAAGGAAGAACTTAGTCCTTTGATAATTTTATCTACGCGAAATCACTAATTTGCAAGGTATTACTGCGCCGTTTATTTTTTAGTATATGAACATCACATGATCTGCTTTAATTTTATGCACAATGCATGCAACGGTAAAAAATATACACGTGTCTTCGATGCATTTAAATGGGTTTCAAACATTTAGTATGTAAAAAATAAAAGAAATTATGAATATTTCTTTTTTTTAGTCATTTTGCCCGCCATCCAACCGCGATTCTTCACAGCCAATTCAACAGCGCAATGTCCCCAATCAATTCCATGATTATGCTTCTTTTCACTTGAACCCAAACCAGATCTTTCCAATGCTTGATCTTCATCTAAACAAGTTAAAACACCAAAAACACAAGGAATGCCAGAATCCAATCCAACTCTCATTATACCATTACTAACAGCATCGGCAATATATTCAAAATGCATCGTAGAACCTTTGATTAATACTCCAATACAAATAGCCACATCAAAAGTTTGAGTGTTAACAGGTGGAGGCCCGGTTTGTTCTCCTGTTGACATTGATGAAAATAATTCTGCTGCATTCGGAGTAGCCTGAAGTCTTGATGCTGCAATAAGACGCTGAGTTGCAAATGGTAATTCATATGATCCTGAGACTGATTGAATGGCAATATTCTCGGATTTAACCGAATATTCATTTGTCATGGTGTCAATTGCACCTTTTATTAATGCGTCCACTACCGTAATATTCCAACGTGCATGTACTATCAGAACACGTAATGAAGAACCATCATATTTTTCAGTTGGTGGAGCTACTCCTTTAACAGTTGACATGTCAATTCTCTCAATAAAAAGAATGAAAGGAATTTCTAAAAAAAAATCATCATTTACGCCTTATTTATTTGAGTATTAGTGTGGCACCGAAACCTTACCAACATTTGATGATCATGATAATTTATTTATTCCTTAAAAGAAAATTTCTTCCCTTACGTTTGTCTTAAATGGAACAAACAGTGTTTATCACTAGACCTAATCTGAACTCTGAAGTATATAGAAGGCATGTGATTATACGACTCTTAACCGTGGCGCAGTGACTGAACTTTTTTGAACTGCTCGAGTAACACACGAAAAAATTCCGCAATTTTGGGCAGAATTATAAATGACCGGCATCTACATTAACAATTCTGGTCATTGAGAATGAATATCCATAAAATAATTAAAATGCAAAAAGTTAACGAACACTCAGCAAAGTTTTTTTTCTAAGGGTTTTGCGACGCGTCAATTTTTTCGTATACTTTTTATTCATTTCTCCAATAACGATAATACAATTCTCCTATCTAATACATTAACATCATTATATTTCAGTCGTTAGTTGTTTGACCTCTTTATTCTTATGTACATTAGGCAAATTCATAAGAAAAGCGACAAGTCACGGTCTCACGGAGAAATTTTAAGCAGCCATAAATTCATGCAATGATTAAATAGATAGTATTAAATCTTAGACTCTCACAAGCCCAAAAATGTTTATTGGATTTAGATTTTAGACTATATCGTCCAATTGAATAATTGAATATACAATTGGCCAATTAAATTTCGTGTAAACGTAATATAAATTGGACTACAATAAGTCCAATATTCAATTGGTAAGTCCAATTGCCAACACTGTGATATATGCAAAATAATAACAGAATATATAACATTTCATGACTGTAACGATAATACAAATGCTTTTTAGAAAATTTTACGGTAATCATTCTTCAGAGATTTGTTAGTATAAGTCGTCTCGGCAATATTTAAATGGCGAATTTAGTTAGATTGTATGTTTAAATATTAAAATTATAAGTCTAGCGAATTTAGGTTACTTTATGGGAACAAAACTCTGAGGGGCACCCAATAGGGAAGTATTGAAGTATAATAACTATAGTGTTATCCGTGTTATATGTCAGAAGGGTCGGCTATTCCCGATAATTATGTAATATTAATTTCACAAGGATGGTCAAAAAGCCACAACGCCACAATTAAGCCACATGCATGTAGAAGATCTAAATGTGTCATGTTGGTGGTTAAATGAACAATTTTGAAATAATGGCTTGTCTAATTATGAACGTTAAAAAAAATGAATAAATGATGTCTTTTTCGAATATTCGAATGTCATGTAATAATTTTTTTTATCTTTTGAATCAATACTAATAATAAACTTGAAATCTCTAGCCACATCTGAAAATTCTTTATGAACATCTATGCAAAGTTCTTATGCATATCAGGCAACATTGCGGCGCAATAATCTAGTAATTGAAAGAAAACATAAATGGAAATCTATTATAATAAATAAATATTTATAAATTAATATTTTTTTTTATTATCTTGGTATATTCTATATTTAGAAAATTCTTGAAAAACTCCGATACATATGTACATATATGACTCACATTTTCAGGAGGTGAGCTCTGATCAAAAACAAAAAAGGACACGCGGTCGCGAAAGATCTGCAGTGTTTATTATCACACAAAATTTTTTTTTGATTAGAACATTCATTCTTAACATTCTTAACGAGATGGACATTAATTTAACTAATTTCAAAATTTATTGCACCAAAAAATTTCTTGTCCACATTTAATCTTTATTCACAAATAAATTTTCAAAATTACAATAGATATTATGAATTTCTAAATTATTATTGTACTTTGGTCAAGGGTAAGAATGTCAAATAGTTTTTTTTAAAAAAAAAACATTCTAATTTCAGCCAACATTTTATATCCGGATATTTTCCTTAATAAATGTATTATATTATCCCAATAATAATGTCAATTTTCACCGGAAATTATGATGCAAATTTTTCAGAAAAAAAATCAATGTCATTATAATAATTAGTTGATAAATACCAAACAATCAATAAAATAATTACTAAAATCGAAAATATCCATATCCAAAAATCTTTACGGTCCTCATCATCAGATGCTACGAATAGACCTGACTTATTATTGAATTTTTAAAGGATAAAAGAATAATTGTTGGTGTCTCAAAAAGAAACCTAAAAGAAATCATTAAATTCTCACGCGTAAAGGAATGTTTTTACCTTTTCTGTTCTACGAATGGAGCTAATGAACATTGTTCAACAACTTCGCGCATAAAAGGTTTTATCAGTGCTTTCAATGCATCGTCATAAGAAAACTAAAAATTTCATAAATTAATAATTATACTCAAACATCAAAAAGAAGTTGAACAAATAACTTACCCATTGCCTATCTCGTTCATTCATTTCTGGCCATTTTTCTTCCAATTTTTCCACTTCCATTTCAAAGAATCTAAATTCAGCCTTTGGTAATCCTTTATTGGTGATATGATGCTTCCAGATACCAATTGAAGATACTATTCGTCCTATCGCACCAGCTATCCAAATTGAATTTTCTTAATATTAAAATATAAAAAAAAAAAGTGAAATTCTAAAATTCAAACCTTCTTCGTATGTTTCTCTTAATGCCGCTTCTTCCTCTGATTCATCATTTTCCCAGCCACCTTTAGGCTTTAATATGTGTGAATTGATTAAATATAATAATGTTAACACCAATCGAAATTTCTAATAAAATGAAGCCATAATTACCAGCACCCATCCTTCTCCTTTTTTTCTTCGCGTTATCAGCAGGATTTTTCCGGTTTTCTTATTAATTGGTACACAACCAGCTACCTGTGACAAAAAAAATCAAAATAAACAAGAGAAACACGAAAAAAGTTATGTTTTTGATAATTTAATCTACAACTATAACGAGAGTAAGGGTGTTTACTAGATTTGAGTTGAAATTATTGCCGACCTTGCGTGTGTAGCCTTTATCATAAACTTGATTTTCACGTCCTGTCCTAGCTTTCAAGCCTTGTAACATTTTGATTAAATTTAAACAGTCACGAAAGTTTAGTGGTTTTAATTTTTTTTTTTATTTTCACTACTCATATTTATATGTAAGTTTTTCTATAATTAAATTAAAATACAGTGATGCAAATTTGGAAATAAAAATAAATTTGTGGCACGGCACTTTGAGGCTGAGGTTCTAAACTAAAAGATATGTAGCCGAATCTCGCATATCCCTTTCTCTCAAATAAAATGACAAGTGTGTTACAAGAAATACCATATTTTACAAAATTAAGTGAAAGAGTCGTCCGTATTCTCGGGTTAAATCCTGGTCTCTTAACTTTACAAGGTTCGCTTAATTTAAACCCAGAATTTCTTCGGTCGAATTCGCTTTAGTAATTTTTTAATTTGAATTTGTGAAAAGGAACAAATACCTATCTTATTGGAACTGGCACAAGAAAAATTCTATTAGATACTGGAGAGGGAAAACCCGAATATATTCATTTATTAATTGATTCACTTAAAAAACTCGGAGAAAATGTAGTTATCTCCGATATATTGATTTCGCACTGGCATTTTGATCATGTTGGAGGTATTGATAACATTTTACAATATGTACATGAAAATAATCTTCCGTCGCCCGTAGTGCACAAAAAACTCGATCCTGAACATGATAAATCTCACCATACATTCCAGCAAGTAGAAAATAATCAAACTTTTAAAACCGATGGTGCAACTATCCGTTCTATTCTTACTCCTGGCCATTCAAAAGATCATGTAGCTTTCTATTCACAGCTAAATTTGAAAATTTTGGCGAATACATAAATTCATTACAGAAATTGAGACAATTTTCTCCTAGTCGGTTATATCCTGGTCATGGTCCAGTGGTTGAAAACGGCACAGAAAAATTAGATGAATATATTACTCATCGTTTGAAACGAGAAGAAGAAATAATTGAAGTGTTAAAAAAATCGGAAACTCCGTTAACACCAGGACAGATTGTAGAGATTATCTATGTTAAATATCCAAAACAATTATGGCCTGCAGCAGAACATGGTATAATACTTCATCTTATTAAATTAGAGAATGATGGAGTAGTTAAGAAGCTTTCGTCAAATTCAGATAGTGAAAGTTTGAAAGGAGAATGGGCTATGATCAATTCTAAAATTTGATTATTTAAGAGACAAAATATTAAAGGTTATCATTCTTACTCTTTATTTATTTTTATAATAAGTTATTAAAATAGTTTAGAAGAATTTTCCTTAAACTGTGATCTAATGATTTTACAGTGTAATGGATGTTGGTGATAATGTCATCATGATTTAGGTTATCTTTATCAGTCATAATTTTGTGAACTAATACCAAGAGTTCAAGCTGCTCTTACTGGCATAAAATTTTGAAGACAGCCTCAAAAGAGTAAGATAAACATCCAAATATCTTTCTTTATTGACAACATCAGAAAGATAGTCCGATTGTAACTGCAACATCAGCCAAGATAAAGTACATACACTTTTCTTAATCCTAGATATAAAAGATAAAAGAATTAATTATAAACATATTTTTAATAAAGCAAAAATAAATAACAATTACTTACCCAGAGCTTAATCAATCCATCCCAACTACAAGTAGCTACCTTTGAAGTTTCGTGAGGATGCCATTCACACCCAATCACAACATTGTCATGCGCTTTGAATTTTCTATTCGTTATAAATAATATGTTTAATATATATGTATATTTTTAAAGAAAATGCCTAACATTATACACTTACTTGAGCATTTTACATGACTTCCAATCCTATATCATAGGAATAATCCAATTTTTTTTTAAAAAAAGGTTCAAAAGTAATAATATAATAATGTAAAGCACTTACCCAAAACCATATACTTCCTTCTGAATCACCAGACATAATAAATCTTCCATCAGGTGAAAAATTGACTTGACAAGCATAACCAGCTACTAGATGGCCAGTAAACCGTTTCTTGCGATGTATACGAAACCTATCCTTGGCACCATATATTACAATTTGGTTATCCAACGATTGACAAGCTAACCATTTTTCTATAATTATTAAAGAAAATTTAATTAAGCGAATTAAGAAGCTTGCTAAAAAATTCCAAATAGTACAAGAAATATAATTACTGTTAGGGTGCAAAGTCACAGCAGGCATACTATGCATATGAGGTTCTGCAATATATTTAATCACCACAGGAATGTCAAACTCCCATGCTCTCAACGTCTTGTCATCTGAGGTTGTAACAAAACGTCTGTTTTCATCGACAAAAGTGATAGTATTCACAGCACCTAAATGTTGATCGTATTCTTGTGTTACCTCACCAGTATTGATATCAAACTAAAAACGGTGAATATCAAATAAAAATTATGAATAAGTAAACAAAATCTTAAGATCAACTATAAAAAAAATATGTAAAAAAAAAAAATATGTAAACAAAAATAACATACTTGCACAATTTTCTTATCCGAGCAACCTGCTAAAAATATGTGTTGTTTATCTTCATCAGGATTGAACTTAACGACATAGGGGATTTTTCCTGTGGTAAATGACTTAATACACTGGCCTATAATAAAACTATAATTTAAAAACTATTACATAAATACTTCTAATGTAAAATATTTATTTTAATCCTACCAGTCTCAGTGTCCCATAATTTGATATACTTGTCATAACTAGCAGTCAAGAAACGCTTTCCATCATTCGTGAATGTAATATCTCGGACTGCTTTGTTATGTCCTATATAAGTTCTTAGGCATCTGCGATCGTTATACACATCCCAAATCTATTTTCGGACAAATATAAAAATTAATACTCTTTTTTTTTGAATCTACTAATATAAATAAAATTTCTTACCTTTACTTTTGTATCCATACTTGAAGATAGAATTAAATGCGCCGATTTGGGGAAAAATCGAATTGCACTGACACCTTTATTGTGACCAGACCTATAAATAGTTAAATAAGGATGTTAACAAAGATTTAGCATTATATATGTACAAGTCAACTGACAAATACCATGTATGAATACATCGTTTTGGAATAAAACATTCTTGCGTTCCAGGCTCTCCCAGTAAATTAACATCCAAATCCATCGGTACATGCATATAAGTTCTTCCTTGGTAATCATATTCCGATTTTCCTAGAAAAGAGATGTATGTGTAAATAGCTTATCAAAATAACATATAATACTTCGTTCGAACTAGATGTACCATGAAATATTGTTCTTTCTTGGCCAGTCTCAATTTCCTTTTTAGATTTAGTCTCAGCTTCGGCCCTTGTAATTATCGTGCCCTAAATAAATGTTGTCCATAAATAAATGCTATATACATTCGATAATAATATAATTACATACATTACCTCTGGTGGACCAACAGGATTTCCGATATTTTCGCCTTCATAGCCAGTCCAGGGACCCAAGTACTTATTTTCACCTTCTAATACAGCAGAGTCACCTTTAGGTAATCTCTTCGGCATATCAGCTGGTTTAGGTGTTGGATCATAAATAGTAGCGCCATTCATTGCTATAGCTTTCTCTATATTGCCAACATACCCTGTTCCTGATTGTGTTATAAGTGAAGGATCTAGCGCGTACCCAAAAGAAGTAAAAGTACGTTGTTGTGTTTTGAATGCTGCTTCACTATAAGCTTGTTCTTCAACATGGCCAGTTAAAACATTTTTATTCATTACTTTTGTACTATATGGATTAGCTGGCCCGAGTGCAGGTTTCATCATGTCATCGTATGGTATATTCACGGCAATTTGAGTGTCGGTAGGTCTTGTTAAAATTGAATTCGAAAGCTTTGGATCCTGTGGTGAAATTCAACCATATTCACGTCAATTGATGAGTCCTTATTAATTTTTTTTTTTAAATAATAAGCTAATACAGGAAATAAATGGGTAAGCAGGGATGAACACTGAGAACATTTCGAGTAACCATTGCAAGGGAAACACATCAGTTTACAACAGGTTACTTATTAGGATCACACAACTACCAACCTCTAGACTGACGTCAGGAGCTAGATCTATCTTTGAGCGTTTCACAATTTGAGAATCTGCACTTTCATAATTAGTTCGCTTTGATGAGTTCTTTGTAGATTCGTCTTCACTACTAGAACCGTATTCAGCGGATAATAGATCCATATCAAATCTTGGTTTATATTCTAGTTTTAGCGAAGTAAATCGAGTAAATCGTCAAATTTTGTGCTACAAAAAAAACGTTCGGTCTCTACTAATACAATTGCGACATCCAAATTATACAAATAATGAAAATCATGTGACAAATAAGACTTTATTTGGTTAAATTTTTTAACGGAGAAATTAATCCGATACAAATTGACTATTCTAAATGATAATTAATCTAAAAATGATTTATGATTTTCCACCACAAAAACTCTAAATAACAAATAACTGATAAAATTCGATTTTTGCAGGGGGAAGAACTATGTCTAAATTTTTTGGAATGATTGTTCAATACAAAGTCCACCGTTTTATTAAGGCATCATAAGGATAAATGTAACCAATTTGTCCGTCCAATATTTTCGATCGTATGGAATTTGCTCCACAGACCTCGAAGAAAAACTTGTTGGCATAATTTTTGTTATTAAAGATATGCCGTTAGCTTTTTTAATTTCTTGTGTCGTTATAGATGAAATCGAAGAGATAGTAGAAGGATTAGAAATAACCTTTTCGGAAGGTTTATAAATGTGTTGTTGTTGACGATCAAAAGGTGAGTGAATAAGAGCCGGTTCAAAATCTGCGAGGAAAGACATATTTCCGTATTAAAAATTTTAACCGATCAAAAAACCAGATATTTAATGAAAGAGATATTTGATAAAAGAAGAGAAAAAAGAGTGTGTATTTATAATATTTTTAAATAAACGGGAAAGAAAGTAGCGAAAAGTTTCAGGTTGCCTACAGAATATTGTACTTTTTAATATTTTTTATGTGTAACAATTTGAACCTGTGCATAATCAAGTGTCTAGAATTTTTGCTTTTTTTGTTATACTTATACAATACACTACTATCTAATATGCCCCCGCTGCCCCGCCAATTTTTTGCCCAATCTAGACAAATTACCAGTTATTAATTCTTGCAAATCGCCCCAATTTTTACTTTTGTTTCCGCTTTTAAAAAATTCCTGTAATTGCGGACAATACAACAATCGCATTGTTTTTTTTAAAGTCATTGTGACTAATGAACATACATTAAAATTTATTTGATGTATAAATTATATTCTTGAAATTCTGCATTTGATTGGTTACTAATCACATGATCACCTGAATTTTCACAGATGCGCCATAATTAAAAAAAACAAATCTCTCCTTTGAACGTTAACCATGACAGACGCCGAAGGTATTTTTTTTTGGCAAGTAGTTTTATTTTATAATGAATATTTTAAAAACAAACTTTTCTAATCGAATTGTTTTTTATTTTAAAGAGATTATACCGCTTAGTCAAGCGCAAATCGAAGCTATAAATGCCGTAAACGAATCAAAAGTTTCTGAACCACGAAAGTTGACTTTAGCAGCATTAAAATGTAAAAAATGCAGGTTATTAAATGATTCATTTTATCCAAAGTTTACTTTATCCTTTTGTATATTTATTAATAAAAATTGTAGACAAACAATAGTATCAACTAAAGATTTCGTTAATCATGACCGAGGAAAAGGCCAAACTGCATTTGCATATAAAAAACGTGACTCCCCATTTTCACCAATTATATGCTCTTCTTATTTCATTGAACCAATGGATTGGATATTTGATAAAGTACAAGGTGAATTGGAAGGAAAAATAAAATGTCCAACGTGCCAAGTTAAATTAGGTAATTTCAGTTGGGCCGGTAAGTTCTTATGATCTTTTAAGTATTATTTGTTTCATCAAATTATAAATCGAAGCTAATATTTTTTCTACTACATTTTTTTAAAAAAATAAAAATTTGGAATCTTAATATAGGAATGCAATGTTCTTGTGGTTCATGGGTAACTCCTTCATTTGCGATTCATCGTGAAAAGGTTGATGAAGTTTTAACGTGAAAGAATTTCAATCTTTTAATCTCATTGATTCATTGTTATTTACCTAAATTCTCATTATGTGAGATCGAAAAAATCAATTCAAAAACTCTTTTTATTAATTTAATTTTAAATGGTCGTTACCTTCAATGCGATTCACTTGATATCATGTTTAATGATTACAAATAAACAAAAATGTAATAAGCAATTTCATGAAAGAATATAATTTTAATGTAAATACTTTAGACAACAAGCTTCAGTCATTGTAACAATTGTAACAATGCTTAGAATATAATCGTGATCGAATTTTTATATAAATGGGATCGAGAAAAGCAAGAATCGAATTCTAAATAATCGATTATAAAATAATTTTTCAGATTTTAAGATTATCATATTTAATACTTTTAATCTAACATATTATAAATGAATAACTGACTTTAAGTATAAATTGCCAACTGGCTATATAAATTCAAACTTTTTTTTTAGATTTTAATTTTCTTTTTTAAGGATTTTTTATACTGGGCTTTAATATTAACTATA
>NQWY01000176.1:0-10510 GCA_019425655.1 Rhizophagus prolifer
AAAAAGATATGTTCAAACCTAAAAGAGAAATCATGCGGACGCCACCTAACTCAATTTCGACTCCGCTAAGAAAATCTGCTTTGAAACCAGAAACTTCTTCAATTTCAAGGACAGCGACATCAATTCGTTCAGTTAGATTTGCAGATACGACACAATTGATGGACGAAACGCTACCTGAAATGATTGACGAAAGCGAAGATTCTATATATAATGAATGGGGGTAATTATGATGTTCTAAAGTTTGTCTTAATAATCAAACATTTATAGGTTTCCATTTAAAAAGGAAATTAGATTGAAATAAAACTTTATTCGTTCTCAAAAACGTACCACAAATATATGTCGTAATTAAGAAATTAAAATTAATGCCAGTATGAACTTTCAGATATAGAGAATATATTGAAATTTTGAATATTCTATCTCTAATAATTTATGATGCTAATTAATGAAAATTGACCTTAAACGGAAAAATTTCTATGTAAAAATTGATTACTTGAAGAGTTTTCCCATCCAGTTTTTTATTGAATTTTTTGATGATTTGGAAGCCGTTATAGGTTTTGCCGGAGTTATAGGTATTGGCTTTGGTTGTTTGGATGTTGACATCAACTTTGACGTAGATGCCGTTGATGACTTTGGAGATAAAGCTTCAAATTTTGAAAGATTACTAATTCTGTTATCTTTTTTTACCTTATCACAATTATGGTCAAGACCCAGACGATGCTTGATACAATAATTTTTGCCACAGCCTGAGCAAAGCAGCGGAACAGGAGTTCTTGTTTTACATTTAACGAAAGAACATGCATTGAATGGCTTGGAGGAAGTTGTTTTTGGTGGAGGACGACAGTCATTTGCTATATGCCAGTCCATCTATAAGAGAAAATATAAGAAATGATTACTAAATTATATACTTATTACTTCACAAAGAACGTATACATAAACGTACTCTAATATTCGGGTCTTCTCCACGACTGACAGGAACAGGAACGTTACAGACGGGACAAACGGGTACACGTTCTCCGTCGCCACTTGGTGCATTCAGACAATTATGATCTTTTGGGTCCGAATGTTCGTTGCAATATTCTTGTTTACAATATTGACATTTGAAAGGAAGGTAATCCAACTGCTTGCACGCAGGATTAGCACATTGACGGCCCAAGTCTGGTAACTCCATCCGAGTTTTTAAACAAAGTTTCTGAGATAAGTTTTTGTCAAAAAAAAAATAAATAAATATATTTACAGTAGATATGAAAATGAAAATGATTATTCAAGTAAGTAGAGTCAATTTGTAGCTATTTATAATTTTTTTGAGCTTACATATATGCATTACAACGTAATATTTCGAGAAGTATGAAGAAAACCTGTATAAATACTTTGATCACGTGATCACATTGAAATGCTGTTTTATAAATATGAATGGATAATGAAACTTATTCGTAAATAAAGAAATAACGTACATAATTTTTATCTTCAATGTATTATAAAGTGGTTAGCGATTTAGCATTTATTTTCATGAGAGGTATAAACATAGCCGGGATAAGATTGTTCACTCAAATCTGTGAACAATAATTCACATAGTTTTCACATGGATTATTAATACTATCATGTGACTACTGGTGATTACTGTGACACAAAATATTAAAATATGGATTTGTTATCGAAAATTTTAGTATCGAAATTTAACGAAAGAAAAACTAAGGACAATGAATATAGATGTCGATTCCTCAAAGGAAGTAAATGACGAAGTTCCTAATGATTCATTAACATTGGGCCAATTAAGGAAAATTGTAAAACAATTCCCAAACAAACAAAAGGTAAAAAAAGCTTCATTTTTTTATTTGATTTAGTTGCTAAATTAATGTTCGTTTATTTCTCTGAGTAGCCCAAAGAAATCGCCTTTGTCTATGCCGATAATGATAATCTCTCCAGTGAAATAGATGAATTTTATAGTTATGTTGAAATTTCGCAATGTGTTGAAAACAAAAAGGCATTTGAAGAAGGATTCGACGAATGTAAATATTTTGAAATAAATTAATCTTCGTGTTCTTTGAATAAGTAGTCAATTTTTTGTTGGTATTAGCTTGGACTACCTGTACAATATCTGAGCGCCGTACTTATGTCGAATACCTGCTAGAAACTTTGGAATTAAAAGATCCTGATAAGAGATTTTTAACATCAAAAAGATTGTTATATATTGCTCAAGGTTAAATTTATGAACTCATTTTATAATTCATTAATTTATAATTATTCAAACTCACATTTGTACCATAAACGATTTACAAATCAGGAACATTTGGAGAATCAACGTCTTCAGAACATCACCTCGAATTGATAGTAGAAAACAATAAATTGCTACGAAAGTGTGGAGCTCTTCTATCTTATTTTCAGGCCTTGAAGTTAGCCTGTCGTGCACATGATCATTATAGGTTTTGTTTTTAATTTTTTGCATTTTCCTTATTGAGTTATTTCAATTAATTTTAAATCATGTATATATATAGTCGACCAGACTACATTTCAGACCGGCAAGCTTATATTGATGATATAAATACCGAGATAGGATTCTATTTAACATTATTATATATGTTAGTTGAAGTCCATCGTGGAGACGATTCATTTGGCTCTGAGCTTGGTTTGTTCTTAATTTGAATGAATCATTGTATAATAAATGGAGACATCAATATTAACCCAATTAATCTCAATTAATTGAAGTTGAACTCGACCCACCAATGTCAGTGTTCCTTTTTGAAATCATTGCATCATTGCGAGAAAAAGAAAAAAATGTCAAAGGATATCCAGTTAAAAAGGTAAATGTTTACTAGTGATTATAAAAAAATTGCTTTTTTTAAATAAGATTATCTAACTGAAAATATTTGAAATTAAATAAATTAAATCTGAAGTTACTTCTTTTATCATGGAAAGTTATTTTAGTAAGTCTTGGTGGGTCAAATGATATCCGAAAATTAAAAGATGTGGTTAGGTTAATAAATGGTTTGGCACCTATTCATAATAAAGGTAATGTTATACATAAAAAATTTAATAATGCATCTTGAACCAAGTTTATAACTTATTTCTTTATATTCTTATAGAATTCTTAATAAAAACTACTCCAATTGATTATCATACTTTTCAAAATGAAGTTACCCAAAAATATCCAACATACGTACCACCTCCTTGTCCTGTTATTCCTATGCTTCCTATTTCTACTAACCAGTTTTCTTCTAATGTCAATAGTAATGATATGTCAACACAAAATAGCTCTTTAAACAACAGCACTACAAATAATAACTCATCAAAATCACGTAAACAACAATTTCAAACAAATCAACGACAGCCTTTTATTTTCCCATTCTCAAAATCTACACCGACAGTACCAAAGTCAATACAAGAAGCAGGAGATTTGTATTTGAAGTTTATGTATACAAGTTTAGGGACTTACCAATGTTGGAAAGAGAAAGAAGAGATGAAGAAACAACAGTTTGGTCTCACCAATAATGAGACTTTGTACGATGAAAAAAATATGACTAATTGTGAAAAGGAAATGTCAACCGGAAGTGACATAGAAGCACAGGTGACAAAAAAAGATAGAGAAAAATTGGATAGAATTGAACTCCTTTATGTATCCTTAATTTTTTTCAAGTATAAACACACCAATTGTTGAAATTCTTTATCTCTTAATTCTCCATAATTGTTTAATTGCGTAATAGAGATCAATTTTACCACATATGCAAAATATTGTTATCGTGCTGCTCAAATTGTTGCTTGCAACTGTTTCATCCAATTCAAATAATGTCAAAGTAAATGATAATGGTGATAACATCGCGAAGGAGAATAATGGTTTGTGTATTTAATAACAAATTGAAATATCTTTGTCACATGGGCTAATTTGTGATTTTTGAATCCATTTTAGTATGTTCATCTTCCGATGGCAATGGCAACTCTTCACCAAGTGGAAGTAGTATTGAAGAAATTGATGTTACGAGACATCGAGAAATTACATCCAAGGCTGTTTCGGCAATATTGCTATTAATGCTAAAACATTTGAAATTATCTCGTATCCTTTTTTTAGCGAAATAAAATTTCTAATAAATTAGCCGAAGGTTTTTTATTCTTAATAAAAAAAATTTTAGATATTTTAAAATTTGAATATATTTCACAATTATTAGTTGATTCTAACTGCTTGCTTTTAATTTTGAAAATGTTTGGCTTACAGGATGTAAGCTTGACTATAAAGGCTAAAAATGAAGTTGATGACTTGAAGTAAGTGTAATTAAATTAATAATGTGTTACAAATTGATATTTAACATCATTTAAATAACGATTAATCTTCTATTTAATAATCGTTAAGTTTCTTTCGATATTGTGAAAATATTAACAATGATAAACATAAATCAGGAAAGACATTTGATAGTAATTTACCAGACAACAGTGATATAAATATTCCTAACGACAATAAACAGATGGATGATTCAAATTCAGATGATAATAATGACAATAATGATGCCATTGTGGATTCAGATTATTGTTGGCGAAATTTTTTTTCCGCAATAAATTTCTTGCGTATTTTACAAAAATTAACCAAAAAAAAGACACACAGAATATTATTATTGGTGCAGTATAAGTCTTCTGTAAGTATTCATAATTATATAGTTTTACTTTGGCAATTTTGTTTAATAACGCAGTCTTTCTTCACAATATTATAGGCTATATTAAAAAGAATTCTCAAAGTATCACATCCTTTATTAGAACTATATGCTTTGAAAGTTCTAAAGAATCAAATTCCATTTATTGGTAGAAAGTGGCGTCAAAGTACGTTCTTTTATTTATAAAATTGTTACTTAATATTTTAATCGAGTATAAAAATAATATCATTTATCAACAACAGGCAATATGAAAATAATCACTTCCATATATTTGCATTGCCGGCCAGACTTACGAGACGAATGGATAGCGTCATCTGACGCGGATGCTGAAATTGAAGATGCTCTGGTTAGTAATAATGTGCGATTAGTCTAATTTGTTAATTTTGTTAATTGATAGCAATAAGATTACTTTTATTTAATAGCCTCAAGAACAAAATCTTCGAGCATTAATTAAGTTTTATAATGAAAGAAACTATATGACATGTGATTATCAAAATGGATTGCTTTATGACAGCAGGAATTCACCCGATATATTTCCTCCACATCACACGAAGCATTTAAATTATGTAAACTCAGCTTACATTACAGATGATATTATGTTAGATGAGTCATTTTTGTCAAATTGGGAACAGTGGCTTCAAGACGAAGTATACAGCTTCTCTGTCACAAAACCCCATTTAGATACTGTAGATGAATATTATAATGATGATGGCTCTCTTGTTTTTCCTACTGCGGGCGATGGATCAGAATGGGACACTCCTATCACACCACCGATTGACGGGCGAGATCCTTTCACCTCACTCGAATGGGAGAATCTTACTTCAACAGATATAAAAACATTTGAACAAAGTTTTAAAACTAACGGATACAAGATATCTTATAACAATGATGATATGGAAAGGAAAATGGAAACTGTTACATTAGACGATGACAAAGATATAGCTTATTGCTGGCCTGATGAGATGTTAGGTCCATTGGCTCCTAAAGAAGTTGAAATATGGCAACCAACTCCATACCAAAGTGATGCTGAAGACTAAGTTATTATAATTATCCTAAATTTTATTTTTATAATTAATATTTCCTGTAGTGTTTTTCAGCAATAATAAAAATGTAGATGTGTAATTAGCTATTTTTAACTTAATAAATATTACAATATTGCATATACAATTTAAACATAATAATTTAAATTTGTAACAATAAAATATTATATGTAGTGGTTATTTGTAAGTTATATTTAATTTGGCCGGAATTATATTTTATGTTACAGTGCACGATGATCATTACTCCAAAAAATCAACAAAACAATGTTTCGATAATACATATAGTTTACTTTTTCTTTCTTTCACTACTATTCACAAGGGTCATTTTTTTTAATTAAAAGTGTTTGAAAGTATTTGACAAGATGAGTAGTAAATCCCAAAGAAAGCTTAATTTTAATGTTGGTGAAAACTATGAAGTTCTAGATGTAGTGGGTGAAGGAGCTTATGGGGTTGTTTGGTAAGTTTAAAATGAGTTATAAGTAATTGAATGAAACGGTTATTTAAATAAAACTTTATATAATACAGTTCAGCTCTTCATAAGTCATCCGGTCAGAAAGTAGCCATTAAGAAGATAACCCCCTTTGATCATTCTATGTTCTGTCTACGAACCCTCAGAGAAATAAAGCTTTTGCGTTATTTTAACCATGAAAATGTTAGTACTTGTATGGAGAATTTGAAATAATTGGTTAATTAAATTTCATGAGACTGATAAATATTTGCTAATGATACAGATTATTGCCATTTTGGATATTGTTAAGCCCGAGTCTTTGGAGAAATTTACCGAGGTGTAAGTAATTTGACATTATTTTAAATTTAAAAGTAATTATGACAAATAATCTTTAATACTTTACATCTTTCTCTTGAATTATTTATAGCTATCTTATTCAAGAACTCATGGAGACAGATATGCATCGTGTAATTCGCACTCAAGACCTAAGTGATGATCATTGTCAATATTTTATCTATCAGACCTTGCGCGCTTTGAAAGCAATGCATTCTGCTAATGTTCTCCATCGTGATTTGAAACCGAGTAATTTGTTACTTAATGCTAATTGTGATTTGAAGGTATGCCAACAATTTTTTTTTCATTCTGTTTGTGTATCTTCTTTTAATTATTCTTAGTGAAATAAACAGGTTTGTGATTTTGGACTTGCTCGAAGTGCAAATTCCAGTGATGAGCATAGTGGATTTATGACTGAATATGTTGCAACTCGATGGTATCGTGCTCCTGAGATCATGTTAACGTTTAAAGAATACACCAAGGCCATTGATGTGTGGTCTGTTGGTTGTATCCTGGCGGAAATGTTAAGCGGAAAACCATTGTTTCCCGGAAGAGATTGTATGCTTTTATAAAAAAACTTTTACTTTATCATGCTCGTTCTTTATGTAATAACTTTTTTTGGAATGTATAGATCACCACCAACTTACGCTTATTCTTGATGTTCTTGGTACACCAACAATGGAAGATTTCTATGGAATTAAAAGTAGAAGGGTAATGTATTATTTTAGAAATAGCTTATTTAATTTAAAATTTTAATCCATTGTATACTCTATTAGGCTAGAGACTATATTCGATCTCTTCCGTTCAAGAAGCGTATTCCTTTCACTCATATGTTTCCTCATGCAAATCCTTTGGCTCTTGATATGTTGGAAAAATTGTTGGCTTTTAATCCTACAAAGAGAATTACCGTTGAAGAAGCTTTGAAACATCCATATTTGGAACCAGTAAGTAAAAAAAATAGATATAAATATTGTCATAATAACTCATACTGACGTATATATAATATGTGTATTTTAACTTTCAAGTATCATGATCCTGATGATGAACCATCTGCTGATCCAATCCCTGAATCCTTTTTCGATTTTGATAAACATAAAGACCAATTATCAAAAGAGCAATTGAAACGTACGTATTACCTTTTTTTAAAATGAAAAAGTCATTTACTAATAATTATTTCGATTATTATCTAGAACTTATTTATGATGAAATTATGAGACCAATATAATATTAATATACTAATCGGAAATCTAAAATTATGTAAAAAATTATACTGTATGTATTGTGGATATAAAATTTTAAATATTAAGAAATTTGTTTCAATGATACATAGAATAATATATTTTCTTGAGAAATTTTTCTGGTTATAAGATTGTAATAATTACTCAGACATTTCAATATCATCATCATCGCCTAAACCGAATCTTTGAAGACAAATATTATGACCATATTCGTTAAATTCAGCACGTGTAACTAACTTTTCGTTAAATTCAGCCGAATTCGCAAATCTAGCACCTCCTTGCCATGCGTATGTGATAGGACTATTTTCATTAATATATGTTATGAAGGGAAGAATATTAACTGGTTCAATAATTCAAAGAAAAAAAAATCATTAGTTATGCTTACTTTTCTGCCATTCCAACTCTAATTTCAAAGTCCGTTGGTGCAAGAAAACGCAAATCTTTTTCACTAAATAAAAAAAATAAATATTTAACCAAAAAAAACACCCAGAAAATTGTGTAAAATTCCAACAAATCGAGAATTCATTTACATTCTTTTTTTATATCCGGAGAATAAAGAATTTCCACCGACTAGGATGATGTTTCCGTAGAGTAATCCATGTAAATCTACATCATTTACAGATAAAGAAGGAAACATTTCTATACTCAAAACATCAAAAGTCAGTTACCACCAAAAGTAGTTCTCTTTTTTACGTGTTAGAATCAATGTACAACAAAAAGATAATGTAATAAATAAAAAGTAGTCACAATAAATGATACCAGGATGAGTTGCATTAATTGATTCCACTATTACTTCAGGAATTCCTGCTTGGTTCATTCCTGGAGATTATCATGAGTTAAGTTAAAAAACTCATGTATGAACGAATCGGAATAAAAGTAATATTCATACCAACATCCATAGGATTAAATAATATTTCTGGTACAGATAATCTTTCGTTGTTCATGTACAATACTTGTTCATCAGATTGGTCATACGTTCCTCCACGTTTCTTTTCCTCACGCTTATCCATAAGAACATAAATAATATGTACTCTTATATATCCTTTTGAGTTTCTTGAAAAGTCTGGAAGAACATATTCTTGAAGAATTGGATTATCTCGTGGGTTTCTCCTAGATAAATTCGATATTAGTGAATATGGTACTAAAATTTTCCAATAGTACTATTTTTAACTTTACCGACAAATCTCTAGGTCCGATAGAAAATTTTGAGAAACGAAGCAACAAGTTTCTTTCACTTCATTCATAATATAGGTCTGTTCCATCATATCCCAATATCTAACCATTATGGTATAACTTGTAAGAACAAAAACAATGACAACACTCCAAAAAAGAAAATTTAATCTTTACCTAAATGATACAATTTCCTTTAGATGGTTTGTCAATAATTTTCCTCCGATATTGATTCTAGTGATAATAATAATCCAAATTAAACAAATAAATAATAACAGCCTAGATGTGAAGTAAAGATTCACCTTCTAATAGCTGGTAATATCGGCCTTCCCATAACAAAAGGTACAATATGTGTAAAAGAGTAACCAGAATCGACTACTAATGCACAATCAGGTACTTCATTGGATTTACAGTATCTATCTTTATAAAGTGAAGTCGTGTCGTTTTGAATACATAACCATGGAACTATTATGTAAAGTAAAACTTAATTTGTAATCTAAATAAAATTTTTGTGTAAAATTCTATAATCTTTTTTAGTTTTACCATTCGTCCTATAATAGGCTTCGAATTCGTATGTTAAAACATGGCTCCGTAATTAGAAGAGTAGTATTTTTCGGATCGCACTAAAAACGTTAAGAATTAAAAGCCATATAAATTAAAAATGATATTAATGTTAAATAACAAAACTTACATTAAGAACATCTTTAGAAAATATTCTATCCCAAACTTCTTTTTCATTTTGCCAATTAATAAGAAATCCCTATTATAAAATAATATAGCGAAAATCAATTTCATCATGTAAATGTAATTATTTAGAACGATATAATACTTTTTCGAATGGTAATTTATAATATAAGCCAGTAAAATCTGTGCATGTACTTAATTGATCCCCTATATATGATCTTTTATCACCTTTCCCTCGCGTTACTATGCAATTTGGTATTATCCTATAGGAATTCGAATAAAAAAAACATTAAACGCGTAAAAGGACTTACTAGTTGCTAAATTTTAGCAAGTTACCTTGTTTGTGTCTCGTCAGCATAACCTGCCTTTATTGAGTACGCGCCGTTATCAAGCACAAGTACTTTTCTTCCCGACATTTCTCAAAATTTTTTATTACGATATTAATTGACAAGAATATTTGACCCCGTGCAATCAATCATATATGGATAATTACAACACAAGGTTACACGGGATTACCCATATCTATAATTCTGGCCTACATTATACATTTTCAAATTAAAATCATCTGATAAAATATCAACCAATCAAAATCAATTGACTGAAATGACTATTAAATGATCAAATGACCAGGTCATTTGGTCATTTCCAAACACTGTACCATGATGATTTATCGTCACTAGTTCTTAAGATATTTTTAATCGGCTATTAGAAATACCTCAAAACTATACAAAATTTTGAAAATAAGGCATAATAAAAGAAGAAAACATTATTTTAAAACTTTTGAGTAACCAGTGCTATAAAGCAACCTTAACTTTATTTCGCCTGTGTACCGATTTATGTTCGGGTAATACTGATCAGCCTGCGTAACCTTGAGTTGGCCCCGTTACTATCCTAGGTAATTTTTATTTCAATCACGTGACCATATTTTTGGAATTGACATTTCTCGAAGTTGATCTTGTATTT
>NQWY01000190.1:0-13288 GCA_019425655.1 Rhizophagus prolifer
GTAAAATGAAAATTAATTTATATAAAAATTTTTTTCATGCTAACAAAATAAGCTAATAAAAGCATATATACTTAAAAAAATATTTTAAGAAAAATTTGGATTGATGGTAATTATCGATACCATGATCATCTTGCTTTTCAAATATTTAAGAATTTTTGCTAAATCAAAAAGGAAAAATTCTCTTTTTTTATTCTAGCAATTTCAAATAATTACTTTTTCTAAAAATAATTTTACCAGAAAATATTTCAAGTATTGCCAGTCGCTAGCAAGTGTAAGTACAATAGTGATTACCTGATACCCAACATGTGAAATGCCGTTATTATATGAAACGGCGGGTACTCGTCATGTAAAACGGTGAGTACCCGTTATATGAAACAGCGGTTACCCGTTATCAGGTACTTGTTGTAAAAAGTGGTCCCTTAGTAATTTAAAATTTGCCCCCTGAAATTATCAGGTTAATCTGACAGAACAAGGATAACCCGCCGTAAAAAATAACGTATATCACTGTATATGCGCTATGTAATATAACGTGTACACGCTATATAATCCTACACAGTACCGCTTGCCATACTTATACAGTAAAATCGCAACAACTTATTTTCAATCATGATAAAAAAAACATACATTATTCTTGTAGGCGATATCACGTGCAGAACAGAGTTTTGTGTTGTGCTGTTGTGCTAAAAGGAATATTATAGAAAATAAAGAAATACTTCAGCTAATTTATAATGCTAATATGCCGTGTTAAGGTAGAGTCGTGGAAACAAAAAAAATTTGAAAAAAATTATAGCTGGTTCTTTATAATTATGTTTACGAACTAATATATGCGAAATTGTTTATTTTTCTAATAATTTTCCGTCTTCGATCTATTTAATCTGATACACTGTTTGATAAAAGAATTGCTCGTGATTATTGCGAATTAACAGTACTTGCCTGAAATTGAATTTTTTTATAAAACTAATCACCAGCACTTTTTGACTCGTGATTAGGTTGTATAACATTTCTGTGTAATGTATCATTTACATTAGCTTCGCCAATTCACCTTAAAAAACTACTCATGTAGAATCTTTAGCGTTATCGTAAGTCTTATATCGTCTTTATTTTCAATTTTCACTATTGTACATCTAAAATTCGCAAGCAATCTAAACTTATAAACTAAGGTGCATTATTAACAATGTAGATAGGCATTAAAAAATATATACAAAAAAGAAATATAAATTTGTTTTCATCATTGCTTGCGGAACGCAAGTGATAAATAATTATAATGTCAGCGTACAGTACAGCAGGGTTTTTTCGCTTTGCTTACTTTTCCTTTTTTCAATTTTGTTAATAAGCACGTAATCCTATCCTATAAAAAAAATTCTGGAAAAAGCTCCGATAAATGATCATTTTTCTAGTTTTTATCCCGAAGAAACTCAGACATGTGATCATTTTTCCGAAAAATTTTTTATAGGGCTAATAAAAGGATGTATCCGTCAAGGTATCAGCCTGGATTGTAACTGGGTACAATCCTGACTTCTCAGTCGCCTTTTTTATAGTTGGATCGCAAAATAAAAACAAAAAGAAAGAAACCCGTAGAAATGTTACCATTTAAATTTCCGAAAGTATTATAATGGACGGTACATGAGAAAGAATATTAGTTTTTTATTATAATGAGGTTAAGTACCAAATTCCTGAATCATAAAAAAATGCTGGTGAAGTATTTGTATTATCTTATTAAACAGTATAAATTAGCAATAACTACCCAAATCACTAATGTTTAATTCAATTAGATTTTTTAACCGGCGTACAATTTAATAAATTAATAAAGTGAATAAATTATTTATCACCAACGTTGAGGTGTAATAGATTTCGCGTGATTCCGTACACCTGGCGCCCTGCCGTCCTGACGTGCCTAACTGATAATTGTTTTTAAATTATGATCTTTTTATTGACTCGTCACACAGGTTCAGCTACGATTAGATTAATTAGATTTCTTATAATGATTCATGCGAAAGATTTTTTATAATCAAGCGCGATCATTACATAATAATACATTTAGTTCAAATTTATTGTTTTTTTATTTCGGAATCTGTTTGATGTATCCTTACTTTATATTATTGTTGATTAAAGTATTTTGTATATTTTTGTGAAGTGTATTTAGTTGTTAAAAAAAAAAATAATAAACTTATACTCTGAGCGATTTGTTTATCACAAAAATAGAAATAATGTTGGTCGCAGTTAGAAAAAAACATATTCCTAAGAAAATTTACTGATAACCGAATGGTGTAGGTCGCAGTTAAAATATGATAAATTGTCCAGAGATATTAAAAAGAGTGAAATGTATTTATAATGAAAATTAAGCACTACGGCGCAGTTCATAATGTTTATAATGAAACTATTGACCAAAGGCAAATTAAACTGAGAATTTAATTAAACCCAGAATGTCAATATATATTACACCTTCAGCAGTTATTATGCTTCTTAAGTATCGTGTACTATAAGTATTTTCATTTTTCGAATTTTTGTATTGCGCGTATTTTCTTTATACCAAAAACAATTCGTAGTTTTCAGATATTATACGTAAATTCGTGCAGATAAAAATTGGTCACGTGTCTGCGGGCTAGGTGAAAAACATTTATAAAAATTCAAACAAGTTACGTTCAATCATATTATTAAATTTAGGGCGAAATACAATCAAAATAAATAAAAACGGCAACAACCACGTGGAAACATCTATAATACGTTTTAGCTAATCAGCGTTAACTCTCTGGGCCTCCATGTTTTTTATTCATTGGAATGGTAACTCACTGATCTGCAACTGACTAGTAATTAAAATTTCATTTTCGATCCATTGAGTTAGGCGCTTGAGAACGCCCTTAATCAAGATATGGAATTCACGTTTTCTCATTGCCTTCATATAGCATAAATTAATGGATATACTAGAAGCAAGTGCAAGCAATGTTATTAATGATAGTTCAACGTAACGTTCAAAGACAGGGCTTTGGAAATAACTTGCGAGTATAAAATATATGTTACGATAATTAATTCAAATATACATTTAAATAAATTAACGTCAGTGTTATTACAGAATGAAATAAAATTGGATCATTGTTATAATTTTCTACTTTTTTGAATACCTACATGCTAGATCTCTTTCTTAACTGCGAAGTTTACCATCTTAATATTAAAGTTTAAAATTGTATAAATTATTTTGGCAATTTTATTTGATAAATTATTAAAATAAGATTGGAATCCAGATTGGAAAAATTCAAACGGCGCACCCATGCATTCGGTGCACCTTTTTGTCACTTATGTCACACCCCTTCCACATTTCATTTTTACTATATATTCTAGGGACTTGGAATTTTTTCAGTGTTAAAATACTATTTGTCACTCTTATTTGTCACATAGTTAATTTCTTAATTTTGGCCGAATGCTAGTAATGCCGGCCAAATCACATAGGGTGCACCGAGTCAGGTGCACGCACCATTTAACAAAATCCAAGACTCATCCATTCAACTTTTCATGCTGATGAATTAGATATTATTTCCCCTTGTTCACATAATGATTCAAAACTTTTTTGTGCATTAGTGATCTTTGATTCGGCAGCTATCTTATATAAATTAAATGCTTTTTCTTTATCGATATTAGTTCCAATTCCATGCTCATAACAGTATCCAAGTTTACACTGGGCTACTATTAACTGCTGATTAGCTGACTTTTCATAAAAATAAAATGCTCTATAATCATTTTTTTGAATCCCTCTTCCCAATTCATATATTTCACCTAGTTTATATAATGCGACTTTATTATCATTTTCTGCTGCTTTATAATACCAATAATGAATTATATCTAAATCATTTATTGGCTTATCATCATCACTTTTATAGAAGAAGTCGTCTTCTTTATTAGCTGCCCTATTATACAATTTTAACCCTTTTTCTTTATTTATTTCTATTCCAATACCATTTACGTAAAAATATCCAAGTTGAAAATTTGTTTTTACGTATCCATTTTCAACTGATTTATTATAAAAATAAAACGCTCTTTGAAAATTCTTTTCAATACCAATCCCGTACTCAAAGCACTCACCTAAATTGTATTGCGCTACTTCGTTTCCATTTTTTGATGCTTTTATAAACCAATAAATGGCCTTTTTTAGATCTTTTATAGTTCCTTCACCTTTCAAATATAATATTCCAAGATTATTTTGCGCAAAACCATGTTCTTTGTCAGCTGCCATTTGGTATAATATAACTGCTTTTTCTTTATTAATATTAGTTCCGATTCCTTTATCATAACAATATGCAACTTTATATTGCGCGTTTACATATCCTTGTTTAGCCGATTTCTTATAAAATTCAAATGCTTTAACTTCATTTTTTTCAACATTTGTCCCATATTCATAGGAATCACCCAAATTATATTGTGCTACCTCGCTTCCATTTTCTGCTGCTTTGGTATACCAATAAATAGCTTTCTCTAGATCTTTTTTGGTTCCTTCACCTTTCAAATATAATACTCCGAGATTATTTTGTGCAAAACTATGTCCTTTATCAGCTCCCATTTGGTATAATATAAATGCTTTTTCTTTATTAATATTAGTTCCAATTCCTTTATCAAAACAATATGCAACTTTATATTGCGCGTTTACATATCCTTGTTTAGCTGAGTTTTTATAAAATTCAAATGCTTTAAGTTTATTTATTTCGACATTTATTCCATATTCATAAATTATACCTAAGTTATATTGTGCTATTTCATTACCATTTTCTGCTGCTTTGCTATACCAAAAAAAAGCTTTTTCTTTATTAATATTAGTTCCAATTCCATTATCATAAAAATACGCAATTTTGTACTGCGCATTTAAATATCCTTGTCTAGCCGATTTCTTATATAATCCAAATGCTCTAATTTCATCTTTTTCAATATTAATTCCATGTTCGTAAAATATACCTAATTCATATTGTGCCATTTCGCTTCCATTTTTTGCTGCTTCCTTATACCAAGAAAAAGCTTTTTCTTTATTAATATTAGTTCCAATTCCTTTATCATAACAATATGCAACTTTATATCGTGCACTTAAATAATCTTGTTTAGCTGATTTCATATACAATTCAAATGCTTTAACTTCATCTTTTTCAACATATACTCCATATTCGTAAAATATACCTAAATCATATTGTGCTACTTCGTTTCCATTATCCGCTGCTTTATTATACCAAAAAAAAGCCTTATCTTTATCAATCTTCGTTCCAATCCCTTTATCATAACAGTGCGCAACTCTATATTGTGCATTTAAATATTCATGGTTAGCTGATTTTTCATATAATTCAAATGCTTTAGTTTCATCTTTTTTAACGTTTGTTCCGTACTCATAAAATATACCCAAGTTATATTGCGCTATTTCATTCCCACTATCTGCCGCTTTATTATACCAATAAAATGCTATTTCTAAATTCTTTTCGGTTTCTTCATCTTTTTCATATATAATTCCAGGTTTATCTTGTGCCAATTTATTTTCTTTTTCAGCTATTTCTTTAAATAATTCGAATGCCTCTTCTTTATTAACTTTGGTTCCGATTCCTTCATTATAACAATATGCAATTTTATATTGTGCATTCAAATAACCTTGTTCGGCTGATTTCTTATAAAATTCAAATGCTTTAACTTCATTCTTTTCAATACCTATTCCACTTTCATAATATTTACCCAAATTATATTGTGCGACTTCATTTCCATTTTCTGCCGCTTTATTATACCAATAAATTGCTTTTTCCAGATCTTTTTCAACTCCTTCACCTTTTAAATACAAAATTCCAAGATTATTTTGCGCATAACTATGTTCTTTTTCCGCTGCTTTTTTGTATAGTATAAACGCTTCTTCTTTTCGCGTTTAAATACCCTTGTTTAGCTGATTTTTTATATAATTCAAATGCTTTAATTTCATCTTTTTTAATATTTATTCCATATTCATAAAATATACCTAAATTATATTGTGCGATTTCATTTCCATTTTCCGCTGCTTTATTATACCAAGTAAAAGCTTTTTCTTTATTAATATTAACTCCAGGAATCCCATTATCATAATAGTATGCAACTTTATATTGTGCATTTAAATATCCCTGTTTGGCTGATTTTTTATATAATTCAAATGCTTCATATTCATCCTTTTTAACACAAATTCCATATTCATAAAATATACCTAAGTTATACTGTGCTAAATCATTCCCATTTTCTGCTGCTTTACTATACCAAGAAAAAGCTTTTTCTTTATTAACATTTGTTCCAACTCCATTATCATAACAATACGCAACTCTGTACTGTGCATTTATGTAGCCTTGTATAGCTAACTCCTTATATAATCCAAACGCCTTAACTTCGTCTTTTTCAACAATAATTCCATTTTCATAATATCTACCCATGTTATATTGTGCTGCTCTATTTTTATTGTTGGCCGCTTTATTATACCAAAAAAAAGCTTTCTCTAAATCCTTTTGAATACCTTCACCGCTTTCATATAAAATCCCAAGATTATTTTGTGCAAATCCGTTTCCACCTTCAGCTGCTTCATAAAACAATTTAAATGCCTTTGCTTTATCAACCTTTGTTCCAATTCCATTATTATAACAGTACGCAATTTTATATCTTGCGTTTAAGTATCCGTGTTCAGCTGATTTCTTATATAATTCGAATGCTTTAATTTCATCCTTTTCAACAACAATTCCATTTTCATAATATCTACCCAAGTTATATTGTGCCGTCTTATTATCATTTTTGGCTGCTTCATTATACCAATAAAATGATTTATCAATATTTTTTTCGATACCAATGCCATATTCATAACAATATCCTAAATAAAATTTTCCAATAATACTCTCATTTTCTACAGATTTTTGAAACCATTTAAATGTCAAATATCTATTTTTCTCCGTTCCAGAACCATCATCGTAACATTTAGCAAGATAAACTTGAGCTAATGAGTAATTATCATCTGATGTTTTTAAAAATAATTGAAATGCTTTATTAAAATGTTTTTGTTCTGTATTAAAATTATAATAATACAATAATCCTAAAAACCAAATATATTGCACCTTAACTTGATTTTTAATAAGCCATTTTATGAGTTCATCAACATATTGATTTAATTGCAATATTTCTTGATCAATAAATTGTTTGAATTTATCGATGACATTATCTTCATTATGTTTTTCAATGATGATATTAATTAACTTATTAAAATCAACATTTTGATTTAATTGTATCATTTCTAATATTTCTTGATCAATTAATTGTTCGAAGTTTTCTTTAAAGTTAATATCTCCAATGCGTCTTAACTCCTCAATATCAACGTATTGGTTCGATCGCAGTATTTCTAGTATTTCTTGATCAATTAATTGTTTGAATTGATCGTTGATAATTTCCCCATTGTGTCTTTCAATAATCGCATTAATTAACTTATCAACAATTACATTATCTATATTCGGTACGTTCGTTTCATTAAATTCCATAGTAATAATATTGTTTATATTATCTAAAATTAAGCTATTATTTATATCTGAAGTTAATTTGCTGCTTGAATTAGACTCATAAGCTGGTAAAATGTCGCGACTTTCCTTCATACTGTTCATATTGTTCATAAAGAGTTGAATTAATTACTCTAAGATTTGAAACAATTTCTTGTATATCAGGTCGATTGTCTGGTTCTCCCTCCCAACATTCTAATTAAAACAAATATTTAAAATTATAATTTCTTTGGAAAAAAAACCTAAAATATAAAACTAATATAACGTATAACTTACTTGTATATATATTACTATACTCAATAGGCGTGCCATCAATAATTTTCTCTCTTTTTCCTCCTTTTATTGCTAATGCTAAACTCACATCATACTTCATAACTTCATCATAAAATGGTTTACATCCACTTGAAATTTGCCACATAATAACTCCAATACTATATATATCTGATTTTTTATTTAATTTGTAATGTTGACTTTGATCATAATGATTATTAAAACTTTTTGGATCAACGTAAGGTATTACACCAAATACTTCCACTGTGTTATTTGATGCTTCAGCAATTTTTTTTGATAAACCAAAATCTGCCAACTTGATACTTTTCTGATGCACAAGTATATTATTTGCATGCTTCGAAAAAAAAAATAAACAGATATATTATATAAAAATAAATTTGACAAAAAAAAATAAATCTAAAATATTTTACCAGATCTCGATGAATAATCTCACATTCATGTAAACACAACACAGCATTTACTAATTGTAATGCCAAATCAAATTTATCATTCCATTCAAGTTCATTAAAATGTTCATCTAAATACGTTTTTAATGTACCACTATCGGCATATTCCAAAACTAGAGAGTAATTATTCATATGATAAATTGCGTCTGAAATAAAAAAAAAATTATTATTAAATGGATGTATTAATTTTAAGTTCATCTCATTTTTCATTTACCAGTTTGATCCTTAAATGTAATGCCATAGAACTTTATTATATTTGCATGAAAATGAACATTCCGATGTAATTTTAACTGCAAGTAAAATAAATGAATAATTAAAACATAACAAACAATTAAAAAGTTTAAAAAAAATGATTAAAATATTTTTATAGAAAAATACATACCTCATTGACGATTTCTTTAAAAGTTGATTTTTGATTATAAAAAGATTTTAGAGCAAAAATCGTATCAGTATTCTTCCAATTAGCACGATAAATACTTCCAGATGCACCACTTCCTATTTGTTTTATATCATGGAAATCTGTATATTCATAATATTTTATATGTTCATTTGCAATTGATTTTTCTAACCAATCAATATAATTAATATTTAAATCTACCATGTTTTTAAAAAAAAATAGTCAAGGAAAAAAAAAGATTTTTTTTTTTTAAGCAAACTGATCACAGAACCACTAGATAATCTTCATTGTAACTCACAATATTACCATTTATGTGATACAAGAAGTTACTCTTAACGGTTAAAGGATGATATCTGATCAACGTACACTTGGAATGTACTTAGATATTATGGAGTAATTCAAAGATCTAAACACTAAAGACGAAATATTATCTAGCATTCGCTCCAATCATCGATAGAATAGCGATGAAACTAGCAACACAAACAATGCGAACTAAGAATTTATGTTGCTTGCTTTCCGTGATGCTAACAAATTCCTCGGAAATTCTATACAGAAACAATAGTCATTAGTTTGCAATTCGAAAAGTCGTTTCAATACAAATGCATGGAAATATTATACTGTATCCGATCGTACTTTCATAGTCTAATCGGCAAAACTTTTTTCCACGATCTTATAGACATGTGATATTAAAATCAACTATCGCAACAGGACAACGGGATTTTTCTTCTCTCCGTTGATACGGTTTCTCTCTCACTTTTCCTCACGATCTCTCTCTTATTTCTTACGTTAGTCCTTTTTTCTAACCAATTCTTAACAAACACGATGTTGCAACGAAAATCCAGCAACAGTTGTAAGGGAAGAAGGGCGAAATCAAAGACGAAATGAGATTAGTCATGACATAACTACAGTATATAAAAAGGATGACAACGAAGCTGCGTCATTTCACCTCAATGATGAATTTAGATGGGCAGTCGAGTGTGTAATATTGGTGTATGACATTCCTAAAGAATTACTGCTAAAATACGGTCACCTTGATCTTACCCAAGACCCTAAAAAATGGAACAGGAATATTAAGTGGAAAATGTAGTCAAGTGACTGGTTTTGAAATGTCAAAGCAGGTATTATTTTTCGCCTCTTTTCCGGTCAAAAAATTGTTCTTATAGTGATCGTTATGCTGATGTTTTATACAAAAAAAAAACAAACAGATCGGTCAAGCATCAGAAATTCATAGGATATTTACGTAATATTTTAAAAAAAAATGAGTGGAATAGTAGCTAACAATCAGGATTCTCGCACGAATAGAAAAGGCGGTGAGAGGAAAATAGAATTAACAGATCATCGAGATCCGTTTTCCGGACGATGAGCTTGACAGACCTAGTGTGTGCCAAATAACTGCGATTATCTTTTTAATCCAGTTTTTGTGTCTTTGAACACATTTTATAAGACCATTTCATATGGATATGATCCTGAATTATTGTGTTATGAGTTGAGTCTATTTGGAGGCACTTATTCTTGGAGTGACCGGTCCTGCTACATTTTGCATGTGTTGTACATGGTAATGAATACTATCCTGACGTTGGTTCATGGCAACAAAAGACCATCACGTAAACAAAGGAGGTTTCCGATAATTTATAACTTGGCATCTCTATTTGGAAAATTAAAGAAATTATGAGGTTTTTTGATGAATTAGGAATTTTTGGTTGGTGCCTTGGTGGTATCGTTTATCAAAGTGGATCCATTTACATTTCAATTGCATATGATATTTATTGTTCTCCATTAATTTTTATATTAGTATGGAAGAGAATAGAGTCCGAACCCATTACAAACTAGTTTTTCATGCACACAATTAATAATTAGTTTACATACCAAACACAGTTTGTGTTGTTGGGAACAATAAGCGGAAGCCTGATGTTAGCGCATGGTTTCAATGGCAAGATCATTCCAAGCCTATCATGAATTATGTCCACCTTCTGATCTATGCAGTCCTCACAAGAAAGTTCTCGTATACAAGAATTAATTATTCCAAAATAAACACAACAGGAAATTTTGAATATTGCAATTGAAAGTTAATTTATAGCCAAAGCGACCAACACAATTTCAAAATATGTCCAACGAGTTCGAAATTGCATATTGGCTAGCCCAGATTCTCGCCAAATAGATTTTATGGATCGAGGTTATTATAATAATTTTTGCTTGAAAAAAGTATGTAATGGTTTGTCTAACAAATCTCAATTCCCGCAGGTATTCTACAATAGGGATCCAGATTGTAGTCAAGCAGCAGAAAAAATCGTCTTGGCAGCTTTGTCCAAAGTTCAACATCGTAGTAAGTGTATATACTCATTACTTATTAATAAGAATAAATCTGAACATATTTTTTTTTCTACTTCACTCTGGAAATATGTCTGCACTCGTCTTGCAAAACAACGCCTTGTGGTATATCTTTGAAGACTTTACAGCCTCTATTCTTCTTAGCGCCTGTTTCTTGACTTATGTCATCAGAAACCAATTCTCCAATCACCCTCTTACAGGTGATAATAAAATTGCTAATGAGCTTTCTGCACGTATGACCGAAATTAATGCAGAAATCGAAAAAAATAAGACACGTGATGGAAGTATTACTGCGGAAATAGAAAGACTCCTTACTGATGTCTACAATAAACTTAGCACTGAAGTTAACACTAAAATCGCCAACGAACTTTCCGCACGTCTTTTGAAGTTAATTCCACGAAACTTACCGGAGAAATCGCTAAAATCAATTCACGTGATTCTGGATATGTCTCTGAGGCGCAGAAAATTTTATCGATGGTCAATAATGCGACCACAAGACTTGATAATATCGAAGAAGCCTGCCGTAATGATTTTGGCAACATTTCATCTGAATTCACTTCGATCAAGACCTCTATTGAAGCTCTCCGAAATGAAATGATCCAACGTTATGCAATTGCCCAAAGGCTTCAGGTCGATTTTGATCAACTGAGTGTGGCCAACCATTCCTCTAGTAGTGAAAGTTCTTCTAGTCGATTATCTGATTCATCTCTCGAAGAAAATAGAAACCGCTTTAAGCGTGTTTTTAATTCGGTAAAGGAAGCGGGGGGATACTATGGATTATGCGTTTGAAACTGTTAGACGTGAAATTCGTCAACTTGCTGGGGAAAAGATTGGAAAAGAAACTAAAAAATTTTTATTATGGCAAAGTTTAGAATAGTAATGTCAATTATGAGATGGGTAGTTGGTAAAGAATTTAGTGGTAGTGTAAATAATAATGCGGAGTAGTGAGAAGGAATCGCCTTTTACGGTCCAGGGGCCGGCGTGATTCCACGTGATCTACTCCAATATCTTTTAGCCGGCCGGCCCATTTCTCACGTATTATATGAATTTGTGTATGTGTGTAATTGGTAAATCATGCGCTACAGAAAATTTAGTAAGGAGCAGCAATGCTTGCGTCAAACTATTCAATAATTCTAATTAGTACAACGTCAATAAATTTTTTTGTAAGGATCATGTGATACCATGAAAATTTTTATTATTAGATAGGCGTGTTGATAATAATATTTTCTTACTTTACAAAAATATATAAAGATTTTACTTTGATTTTTTAAACGTGTTGTGTGTTTCACAGGTGATTAATATTTATTAATTACATTTGCTTTTGTTTTCTATTAACATGTAAAAAAAAACAGCTAAAATGTTTTTATACAGTTGTTAAGCGCTATACATGCATTACTAATAAAAAACACTATTTCTTATTTTTTTCTTATACAGGCTGATTTAGGCGAAATGGGATTTTTGAAATGATGATTACCACAAAATTCACCAATCTTATTACCCTTACAAGCAAATTGATCAAAAAAAGTGTAACAGCAATTAGAAGCTGCATCGACATCGTGAGTATTGGGGCATTCAAGGCCAAAACATCGACCATTATTACATGAAACACTAGTTTGGGGTGGTCCGACTTCAACATCCCAATCGCCGTGAAGTTCTAAATAAAAAAAATGATAATTTAATAATGTGAAAAGTTATAAAACTGAACAAATTAGCAAGGTTTGTAATAAACTTACTAATTTTGCAATTTTGAGCTTGAACATAAGTTAAGCAAACAATGATTAATAAGAAGATATATTGAAACTTCATTTTTTTTGTTTTTAATAATAGAATTTCTTGGGTTAAGGGAGGGAACAAATCTGAATCGATTTATATAAGTAATTTTTAATGGTCTTGTGGATTATCGAATTTTGAGTTTGAATTTCGTGGCTCATTATTAAACTATACGGCATTTTGTTATTGAATTTTGTAGCAACTTTTTTGCAATCGAATTTCGTGGCTTATTATTGAATTATATGCATGTGGCATTTGTTATTGAATTTTGTAGCATCGTATGATTACTTTTTTGCAATCGAATTTCGTGGCTTATTATTGAATTATATGCATGTGGCATTTTGTTATTGAATTTTGTAGCAATCGAATTTCGTGGCTTATTATTGAATTATATGCATGTGGCATTTTGTTATTGAATTTTGTAGCAATCGAATTTCGTGGCTTATTATTGAATTATATGCATGTGGCATTTTGTTATTGAATTTTGTAGCAACTTTTTTGCAATCGAATTTCGTGGCTTATTATTGAATTATATGCATGTGGCATTT
>NQWY01000192.1:0-24595 GCA_019425655.1 Rhizophagus prolifer
CATTGTTCTTTTGTGTATACACTGTAGTTTATATTGTATACTTGTAATCTGACTGTTCTTATATAATAAAATAAATTCTTTTTATAGGACTAAAAGAAAAATCGTGTTTTCACTCAATCCTTAAAAACTTATTATAATCACGTTTACATAAAATTCATTGTTATTAAATTTAAGAAAAATGCTTTCATATAATCGGTTAAACCTCTTTATAATTAAGATAATTTTTTTGTAATTTATATTCAACTTACTTTAACTTTCTGTACAGAGAAAAATTTATTAACTTAAATTTCGAACAATTCCTTGATAGGATTTATTATATAAAAATCATTATAATTTATTTATTAATACATAGTAATAAGTGGCCACTCCATGATTTCATGGTAATTTTTGACCTTAAAATAATCTTACATTAATAATTATGTTGTATCATGCTATATTATTTCTTATGTGGTTAAATAATGTGAAGTTATATAAAGTATAACATCAAATCGTTTGCAGTATAACGACTTAATCGCTACGCCACAAATTTAGATTCATAGTTGGTTTATTTTTATTGCATTAATTTCGGTTATTATTTGGATTTAATGTCTGAAGTTGTCTGCGTTTTCTTCTACAATAAAAAACTTGTGTTGCAGGTTCATATTTTGAAAAGAAATTACTGAAGGTTTGTGTTGTAAGAAAGTTATTACTAATGATAAAATTAATAGTGAATAGATTTTTTGTAAGGAAACTACAAAAGTTTTGTAGATAAGAAGTTTTTTTTTTTTAATTATTTATATTTTACCCATGGCATGCTTGGATTTTCTGTTTAGAAAAACTCAGTTTAGGTTCTATACTACGACTGGTGTAGCAGTAAATAAACCGAACTTTCAGACCTACTTAATTTAGAAGACAAAAAAGAAAAAAAATTATAGAATTTTATAGAATCGTTTCTATACTGCTGATCTAATCCGAATAAGTTATTTTCTCGGAGCAAAGCGGAGGGCGTATAAATTTTGTTCTTTCAACCACTTCTTTTTTTTGAATGATTCTCTAAATTTTATTTCCTTAACTATAATTTGCTCATTCATCATGTTACATTAAATCAATAGAATTATTCATTACGCAATTTTCATATTTTTAATAGGTGGAATAGAATAACATATGTACTGTAACTTACAAATACGCCAAAATTCCTAAAATCATGAATTCTTAAACTTTATTTGGGTCACTTGCTTTTAATATACTGTACGTATTATAACGGAGCTTCCCGATTGACCAAAGAATTATCCAATCATTTATTTAATGTAAATATTATAAACTAATACTTTAAACAACGATCAAAAATGTTTGAAATATTTTGATTTTTTTTAATCACTTTTATTTATATCAAAACATCACGATTTGTTTTAAAGATTATTATTCAAATATAATTTAAAAATAAAATTTATTAATGGAATTTTGATAAAAGAATTACCACTTAAGATTATTATGATTAGGGAAAAAAAGAAAAGAAGTATCAATAAAATTTTCCTTTACTATTAAATATTGATTAATATATTATTATTATTTATAATACTATAAAAAATATTTTATTTTTAAGTAAAAATTTTTTATTAAGCGTACAATTTTATGGCGCAGTAATAGTTGATTAATTAGTATTATTTTGTAAACTTGATTAGTAATTATTAATATTAACTCAACTTATTTTGTAAATTTTATTAATATTTATTGTTAATTATCATCGCAAATTACTTGTAAATATTATTATTTACGTAAATATAATAATTAATTAAACTATTGTCGCAAATTATCATAAACTAAAGCTAATATAATTGTCACAAATTAATCAAATTATACATTTTTTTTTTTCCTTTTAAAAGTAAATTAATGTTAATTAAAAACACAATCTTTTAGTAATCACAATTATAAGTGCTATTCCATGAAGAAAATCCATTTCTGAATAATCTTCGCGATTATCAATAATCGTCATAATCCTTCTTTCTCTATCAATTAAGCTCTTTTTTGCTTTGGTCGTTACTCACCACGAAGAATACATTCGACTTGAACATCTACTTATTGCTGTTCTTTTTGTAATTCTTTAATTATTGTAAAATCACCAAACATGTGATTCTCCAACTAAAGTTCCATGCCAAACCTCTACAATATTTTGTGTTCTTGGGATATCAAGTTCAATTAAATCATAAACCAACCTAATGCTGGTTGGAATAATGGTGAATCACGAATTACATTGTCATTTCGCATTCATAGAACTACATCTCTTGCTTCAGGAGGCGATACAGTGGCGATACTTACGAAAATGGAACACGGAGTGTGACATCGGATGATGAAAAAATCACGATATTATTTCGTGGGGAAATCCATGTGCGTAAGAAACTTCACTTATCATATGATTAACTTTAACAAAAAGTCATAGCAATTAACACAAACATTTAAATAACCCTGATTCAACTAAATAAAACTATTTTATTTGTAAATTCTAATAATTTTTTCAACAATATTTGCGGAAAATTATTCAAATTGAATGATTAACATTAAAATAAGGATATTAATTAAAAAAATGTTGGTTAATAAAAAAAATAATGGTAAGTTGTTAAATAATTTAAAAGTATTTATAAAACTTAGCTGAACAGGATAAGAAATTGCGTAACCAAAAGAATCCCACTCTAACAAGAACTGCAATGTAAATCTCCTGAGTTAATGGATTTGGCACTGGAACACTTTTTATAGTTGCAATAAATTGTGTATTGGCTCCAACTGGACACGTAATTCCAACACAACGATAAAATTCCGTAATGTTGTAGTCAGCTCTCAGATTAGAATTATTACCAATAAATCCAACCTCAACATTTGCTCTTCCAAAATACAGAGATATAGGTAAACGTTCCTGAAAAGTAATATCAACATTTTGTCCAGGTACGACAGAATCGGGTGAAAGTGTTACAGTTAATGAGCTTACAGGAAGGTACAGGAAGGTACAGGAAGGTTTATAGGGAAAATGGTACGAAATTAGTAGTTCTTTTATGAAGTTGATATGAAATAGCATCGACCATTGAAAGAGTAGTCAATAAAATAATTACAAAGTAAAATTTCGGATCATTACTTTTTTTGTGAATGTAATTATGATAAAGTAATTTATTAATGGTTTTTTTTTGATTATTTTTCTGTCTTTAGGGAATTTTTTTGGGGTTAAAATAAGTTTGCATTATTGCACTTTAAATTCATCATTTCACGGTTTTATTTTAAAATTAATTGACGCGTTTTCACCAACTCAACATATTAGTTTAGTCATATACATGTTTATTTCTAAAATGAAATAGTTTTAATAAGTGGATTTACTTTTGAGTATGCTTGAAAATAATAGGAGTATAGAACGAGTTGTAAGGAAATAACTTACTGCGGTAGATTTTTGCAGGTGCGTAACCAATTATAATGCGGTCACATGTTTAGGACTATTTAGGAGCGTCGCACCGACGCACCGTGCCTATTATGCAGGGACTAGGGTTAAAAATTTTGTCACATGTGTCACTGTGTTACACACTCCATTTTTACCGCTTATTTTCATATTTTGGGGACTTAGAATATTTTTAATGCTAAAAGTTTATTTGTTTCCGTCATATAACACGCCATGCTTTTTGCGCGAGTGTGTAAAAAAACCCTTTATTAAATTCTTACTAATAAAGTAATTATTTTTTTTTAGATGGAAGAGTAACAAGAAGATTTTTAGTTTGTAATTTAAATAATTCTCCTATATTTATATAACTTAATCGTAACATTACTTACTTTTAAGGAGTAAAATGAAATACTTTGTTAAAAAGTTATTAATTTATTTGATAATGCGGGAAAGCGCGTAAATTTAGGGCGGTGATTAATATAAGTTATCTATTTCACATTATAAAAAATATTCAGTTAACCCTTTGCAAAATACTATGTTACTGTAAATTATGTGATTTTAAACAAAACGTCTAAACAATCTTCAGTTCAAAAAAAAAACTACTTAATAATTTATTATATATTAGTAGTTTCAAGTAAAGATTTTATTTCGGCTCAATAACAGAAATTTATAAACCATAATGCTCTTAATACAAGTTTTTTCACTCCAAACTACCCGGGTTTACAATTATAAAGAGTACGCTATACGCACCATATTCAGTGCATTTTATCTAACGCGAATTTAAAAGCCTAAATAAAAAATACTCAAAAATGTTCCGATGTCTTAAAAAGAATTTATGTCCAAAGTTATAGAAAAACTATTTTGAGCATATTTAAATAAAATTGATACAAGAAAATTTTAATAATAGCGAAAAAGATTCAAAAAAATAAAATATAAATATTAAATTAATGAAAATCACGAAGAAAATGAGAATTGGGACTCAAATTTGTTTTATGAACATTATTTATATAGACGTAAAAATAACAATAGACGTAAAAATAACAGAATAATGATAAAATGATATTTATTCATTATCAAATAAAATTTAATATCAATGAATGGAAGGTTCGAAATGAATTATTAGAGTTTCAAGATGGTTACATTTGCATTTGTTTACACCAATACATTCATTATATATGTATGTTATTTTAATTGTACTAACGTAACGGCGTTCCTGAATTGTCGATCATCCGGTCCCGGCTCAGACGTAGATCGTCGTGGAATTCCACAAGATTTCCGCGATTAAGCCGGGTCCGGATGATCGGGAATCGGGAATGTGACTATTTGTGGCAAACTGCAACATAATTTGAAATATTCTGCATCCAATAAATTTCAACCGTAAAATAACGGTTTATTAATATTCTATAGTTATCAATATGCTAAACTATAATGACCATTAAATTATTCTAATAATTTTTTGATTATTACCATTATACTTTTTTTATTAAAACTATTATACATATGCTTCCGTTTCGTTTTCGCATTAATTTTCACATCAAATGACAAAAAATCTCGAAAGATAAATAGTTTATCCTTAATCAAAAAATAAATTGTCGAGACGTTTCACATAATAACAGATAAATCCAATCATTGATAAACCAGTTGTTACACTGTTGTTACTGTTATTTCTGCAGATGTAACAGAAAAACCGCTTAACCGCTTAACCCTATAAATCAATTTTCTATAATGTAATATTGCGTCATTTCAAAAGATTTTATTTAACAGTACCATTTTATTACTTCGACGAACAGAATGTGCTAATTGACATGGTGGTATTTTGGGAAAAAGTTACATTATTTATCCCATACAACGAGTTACAAAATTTTTATCGTTTCATTTAAATGATTAATATAATAATAACTTTTTTAAATCAAATTTATTTAAATGTAATTAGTGCTTATTATATTTACGATTATTTTCGATCTTTGTATTCGTGAATACTTAAAATCATTTTATTTAAGAAACGCAAAGAATATTTGAAAGCTTTTCTCTATATCTAAATATAATTTTTCAGACTATTACAAAAATTTATTTTCAGTAGAAAAATACTATGATAATTCGTTAACATGCTTGACTAACTGACGCCCTTTATATCAGTTCATTTAATTTATAATACTGTAAAAAGTACAATAAAAAGAGCCACCATCATCACTCCAAGCGTCGACTTGATCCTAAATATACATGATAACTTAATTTCTAAGCAAGAATTATACCTTATTCTTAACTTTCATCGTAATAATCTCGTCTCTGTAAAAAATATTTATATTACGATTAGCATATATCATAATTAAGTATGCTCACAACATAGAGATATGTGTCACTTCCACGGGCACCACGGCCTGCCCTCCCATATGAGTCAGCTTGTGGAACCACCTATATGGCGTCATCAGTCGCTACCTCCTAGTGCACTAGTAGACCGCTATTAGCCAGTAGCATATGGTACGTACTACGAGCACATAAACCCCTATGTTGTAACACTCAAAAACAATGCACGCCCGTAAAGCGAGTAGTACCATACAACGGAAATACTCGCCTTAAACATTTTGTTAAAGTATTGCTGCGCCCCTGATGATAGACGGCGAGGATGACGGAAATGCGAAAATGATGGACGGAACTGCGAAGTCGTTTGTTTCAGACCATGAAAGACGTTATATTGTAGTGTTTTCTTCAGTTACCAAACCGTCAAAAGTTCAGTGTTCGATATGCATGTTATAAACATAAGAATATAATTTTTTTATTAGAATATAATTTTTTTTTTTTTTCTGAGAAAAAAATCGATTTTTATAAGAAATTTTTTGTTCACGTATCATTTTACAAAGTCATAACATAGATAAATTGAGTCACACAGGTTCAGCCCAATCGATAATGCGACAATAGTAATTTTGCGATTATCAAGAAACAATTGTTTTGGATCAATATGATCAATGCTATTTCAGGTTGGTTCGTGGAATAAAATATTGACAAAAAGTTATTAATAAAGACCAAATAGTCAACACTATTTCAGGTTGGTTCATAGAATAGTTATTCATAAAGACCAAATATAATTTTATTAGTTATTAATGGGTGAAAGATCAGCCGAATGTATTAGTAAATATATGAACCGTCAATATTTTATACTAATTTGTTACACTGTTTATTAATAAATATTATTTTACACATATACATTTATGGCAAGCAGGAGTGGAAAAAAACGATTCGTTTTCCACCTGTTTATTATGGCTTATTACTTGTGTTTAGTAATATGCATTGTAATAATAATAACTGACTTAAATAAAAAATAGTAATTTCTTTGTTATAGTAAACTCAGGAGATAATGCGTATGTACGAGTCATAAGACATGATGCTTGATGCTCATCTGTCCATATTTGACCCTTACTTGAGACATAAATTATAATCCTGTGTTTGATCATTATTTTATGATCTACATATGGTTAATAACAAACTTTTTTGTTGCATATATTTAAATGTAAACCGTAATACAAAAAGTAAATATATTTGTTTTCTTGTAAAAAAAATTTTTTTACAAGCAAATAAAGATTATTTTTTATATAACATGTACAACAAAGTATTTATTTTCATCTTTAATATAAAAAACTGGGAATTCTTGGAAAATATTACGTAGAAAAGTAGAGAAATTTTCGGGTTGCCAATTTCTTAATGAAAATGAATAAAATTATGAAATTTTCTTATCCCAACTTTTAAAAAAGTACTTTTTTCTTTGATATTAGATAATAATTCTGATGACTACAACATTTACTATTTAAGTTTGTGAAAACGAAAATTTTGTACGAAGGAATTTTTTGTGTACATTAGGAATTTTGTGTACATTCGATAATTCTATATGCTTGTTCTACTTATATCAAAATGTGCCTTTTAACTTGGGAAGCACAAAAGAAAGTGGAATGATCAGATTTTAATAACCCAAATAATACTCCAAATGATACTCCAAATGTTTTTAAAGAAAGTGTACAGTATTTACATTGTCGAACTAAGCAATCGGATAATGACATCATTGATTACTAATATCATCAGGTGAATTACTCGTTAAAGAATTATTTCAATTTAATAAAAAAAATTTTGTATTTTCGAGATAAAATTTTCAATTTCACTGAGAACTCTAAAGTTGTAGTTTACCTTTATTTTATTTATCTAAAAAAATGTCATTTATTTTACTCTCAGTTCTTCTAGAAGTTTTAATTCAAAACAGAGGTAAGGAGAAAGTTTTTTGTTTCTTTAGCTATTAGCTATAACTAACTTATTTCTTTTTTAGGAATTTTCAAAGTATTATTTGAGTAACATAAAAAAAGAAAGAAGTGATTAAAATTAATTCAAAGAAATATTCTCTCTCACACTTGTAACCTCAATGCTCAACGGAATCCTAGCGTCACAAACCGTTCCTAAAATAAAAGAAAGTTGTTAGTACTAGTTTAAAAAGAATTTTATTTCTCATCAGTTTTGTCATTCGTAAATAAAAGAGAATATATTTTTCTTTTTTACTCAGACATTTTCTTTATTTCATTTAGTTACTTCCTAAAGAATTCTATTTGACGGAAGATTGAAATTGCAATTTTGATATTATGTAAAAGGGGTTAGCAGATTGTTGCTTTTGTTTTAGTATTTAGAACAGAACGTTTTTTTAAAAACAACAGGTCAGTCTTAAAACTATTATGTTCATTCTTTTATCGCATTACAAGTTTTTTTAGAATGTTAATATTCATAGTTTCATATTTTTTAGCCTTGAACTTTTTGGTACTTTTTTCTAATTGTTAATAAGTTACACGCACGTACTTTCCATTTATCTATCTACGTCTGATTATTTATCAAATACCAGACAGGTAAAATACGAACATGAATTGATTTAACATCAAGTTTTACAGTGAACATTCTTTAATTAAAACAATGGAATTTGAGTTGTTTTGATTATTTAATAATAAATTATTAATCTCTTGCATAGTTATAAGATAATTTAGGACTTTCTGTTTTGCTACACCTACTCCTTCACTGTCAAACAATCATTTTGTCCAACTCGGCATGCCAGGCACTTTATGTTTTACTTTCATATTCAGATCTGAATTAACCTTGAGAACCTGATAAGCCCGACTAGTGTCAAAACTAAAATATGTTATTTCAAATATAAAAGAAAAGTTTTAATAAATAAAGGAAGAACTTTATTACTGCATTGTAAAACAAATATGATAATGAAATAAATCAATAATTTTTCTTTTAAATGTATATTAATTTGATGATTATTAAAAATAAATTTTATTATTACACATTAAGTATGCTCACATAATTTACTAGCAATTTCTCTAATATTACGTTCAGAATGAAATGTTATATTATCGCCTTCTGGATGATCATATACATAAACTTTTTATGGTTTAATGAAGCATTGATAATTTCATGATGATATCTTTAACTTTTAGAAAATTTATTTTCGATTTGCGTTGTTATTTGCTTTTTAATGTAAAAAAAAAAGTAAGAAATGATTCGATTTGACTGATGCAAATCAATGAAATCAATCCATACCTCCAAAGGATAATCCATCAAGAAATTTTTTGCTCCAACAGTAAGCTGTGTAATGCGACCACTAACTAATTCATATAATTTTTTGCTTCTACTTCATTGATCTTACGTTTCTTAGTTAAATATTCCATTGATTCTTTCTCATTAAAGTTACCAATTTCCATCACTCATGCACATGACCAAGAACTACGTGCTTAAATAAAAATTGCATTCTGTAAGTTACTAATATATCTTTCAAAAGTACCAAAAGAAAAATTTGTCAGTACTTACATCCCATTCTCATTGGAACACTTGCTTTATTGGAGACAGTACTTTCTATTAACAGCACTATCTTTAGCTGGTTGAAAAATTTTTTTGATTGTTCTACAACTTCAGGTTGGGAAACATATCTTTCTTTTAATACACTATTTAGTTGATGTCCTTTTTCCAAGATTTTGATAGTGTGTCGCTCATTGGATTGAACCCAATACATAAAACTTCCATATAAAATGATTGTACTAACATATTTGTTTTATATTTCTAATTTTTAGAATGCAAATAATTTTGCATTGGATGGCATCTTTTTTTCCAGGTAAAATAAGCAGGTTTCCACTTTTCAAATTTATTAGGAAAGGAAATTGTATTATATCTTGAAAATTGATGATTGAACTAAGTAATTGGATTTTAAGGTAAAATTTAAATGTTAGTTGATTATGACTTAATAACCAAATATAATCAAATAGACCAATGATTAACTTTTAATCAGAAATAATCATTAAAATACAATTGGAACAATAATCATTAAAAATATTTTATATTGTTAATTTATTATAATATTAAAGTAAAAAACTTTTTTTTTTATTTATACTTTTTACAAATCACAAAAATATGATTGAAACCAGTTAGTAAGATTTGAATCAAAAAATCAAAAAAATTCTATATATTACATGCAATATAATATTAATAACTTGCTTATATGAATAATATATTTATATATTTTTTAACCTCTAAAAGCACTTTAAATCAAAGGATTTATACATTTTACAAAATTTAGTGCATTAACCTGCCCTGTTATACTAAATATACTCATCCAGGGGACTGAGTTAATATAATCATTTTTGTAATGCACAACAATAACGAAAACCACTATACCAATCACAGTAGACCAGGATTATTCTTACAATATGTCGGTCACTATATTGTTCATTTCGATTAAAAGATTAAATACTAAAGCAGCATGTCCACAGATCAAAGTCCTAATTTTTAAATAAGCAAAATTACACAACACATGCTCTAATGTTTTTAACCCTGTTCTCATTTTCATTGTTGTGTTCTCGTGGTTCTTGTTTGAGAACTATAACTGCTTTATATTATACCATTATCAGATAAACTAATACTTTATTCTTTTGATAATATTCATCCGTAGTCAGATTTCTTTAATTTTTTTGCCTAAGATGTCCAAGTATAACATATTCCTATATATATAATTATAATCTTTAATATTAAACAAAATAATATTTACAACTTAATAAATTTAACTAATTGACTTGTTGTTTTTTTTTTGTGCAGTATAGTTTTTTATGTGCTATGATTTATACTAGTTTTATATTGTTGACCAGTGAATTAACTAATAATTCGATCAAAATGGTTGAAGTTTACTCAGTATTAATTATAACATGAAATATTTCACTTATTTTAAAGTAATAAATTGTCTTTCAGCCTATTGTCCAATATTTGGCAAAATTAACATATCAAAATATTATGCCTACGTATCCTTTAAGGGTTTATGTGGCAGAAAATCTATATATAATATATTTTTTAGTTATATCAACAAATGAGGTATGATCTACGATCTCAATTGTTTTTTTGTCTATCAAGAATTAGGTATATAATTGTTTTTTTGCAATTTCACTAATTATCTAGTAGATTCAGTATTCTCTAGATTATTTTTGAATTAATTGCTGTGATAATAAAGTTAATAAGTAACGGGTAATTAATAAATTAAATGATACAGCATTGTATTGAAACTGCTATATATTATGGTATAAATTATTTTATATTATTTTGAGTTGTAATTTTTCCAGCAAAATTTAAAGAATAATTTCGATGACTATACTTGAGAAAAATGACGAAGTTCATTACTAAATAATATAAATCAGAAATATTATTGTAAATTTTAAACCAAAACTATGAACTTTTTGGCTTTTATTTTTTACATAATTTATTTTATAAGAATAAGCTTATGAGTATTGAAGATTACATTTTTTACATTCTGATAATTTTTCTGAAATTCAAGCACTTTATAATTAAAAAAAATTGATGAAAATGAAATAACTTTATTTGCAAAATAATTACTCTAATTTATATTATTTATACTTTTTGAAAAACAATTATAACAAATTATATTTAATTATTTTTGTAATTGTATAGAATTATGTGTTACATCAATTTTTATATATTAATAGTTAACAAATCCAGATTATTTTAATGCTATACCTTTAATCATAAATATTATATTCAAATCTATATTAATTATATTGAAAATCCATTTAATTTCTATTATGAAACATAATATCAAGTATAATGTTTGTGATAATTTGTTTTCCGATTAGAATTAGCTTAAAAATTATAGTAATGTTGTTATAAATAAACAATTTATGTTTATTAGCCAAATTTGTAAAAATATTGTAATAATTTAACAGTTAATTTAGTATTTTCTAATTTTGTCTGAAAATAATTGTAAAAATATTTTTTATATTAATTTACATAATTTATGATCAATAAATTTTTATTTGTACTCACTTAAAACATTTTAATTATTAACAACTCAATGTAGTTAAACAAAGAATAATCCTTAGTATGAATCAAGTTGTGCAACGTGTTCCATTTGTAACTGATTTCTTCTCGTATAGTCATGTTTCTTGTCATAGATGTTTTGACTGGTCACTCAAAGATGGGGTTCGCCACATCGGACTTGAGGAACTCAAGGCAGTGTAACTGGTAGGGATAGATGGGTATATATCGCCTAGTTATTACTGTAAAGATCGGTTAATTTCAAAAACATCAAAACTACGGGACTAGTAGGTAATTATACATTTTTAGTTGTTATCCATTTTTAGTGATACAATTTAGTTATACATTTTTAGTGATATACATTTCACATATATTGTTTTCGTAATACATTTCGTGTCACATTTGTCCTGAAAAAAATCATCAATATTTTTTAGTTAATTTTATTTTTGTGATGAATGGCGCAGTAAATAAAATTTAACCTACACTTACATAGCTAGGGATATGAATAACAAGAGTGGGTACAAAATTGTAATAATGACATCAATTAAATAAAAAAGTTTTTTTAACAACAATTTATTTTTATTTTTATTTTTATGTTATAGACTAGACTGTCAACCAAAAAGGTTTAGATATTACATAAAACACATGAAAAGTGATTTAAACTACACTATTGGATGAACCTCCCACCCACGTTTTTAAGCAACAAAGAATTATTATTTATCACTAGTAAAATCATGGGGTAATATTTGATCAAGTAATTGTTGTAATGTACAAAATAGTTTTCATGTATATATAATAAAAAAAAAGCTAGACATTCGGACACAATAGGTAATTAGAGTCAGGTGAGAACTGGGTCCGGTACTGTACTCAGGTAGGCGATCGGACTGCACTGAGTAAGTATTACCGAAAAAGACAATAGAAGAATTTTCAGATAACGCTAAACATATTCATCATCAAATTGTGACCACCAAATGGAAGTCATCTAATAGCCCTATTGGCGTAATGATCTTCGAGATGCGACTATAATGATGGCAATGTTTGGCGGTTTGACACTTACCCAGTAAAAAAATTACGTATTTACTCCTTACCTTTTTTATTCATAAATCATCTTACTCATATTCAATTACTTTCTTTACTTTTCTTACTTATAAATCATCTTACTCATTGTATTCATAAAATTTATTGATATTTTATCATGGAAAGAAACATCACAATGTATAATGGCAACTTTGCCTCTACCACTGATAATTCTGATCTTTATGTTTTATCTTCAATTGAGAAAGAAATGGACGCTAGAAAAGGTAATTTTAGCTTTTTTACAAAAAATAAGAAAAAGGAACTTCATAAAGTATTTTTCATAGAACTGGAAGACTATCGAATAAATGTCACAGAAGAGCAAAACTGCAAAGAAAGTCTACAAGCAATTTCTTCTAACATACAAGTAAGCCTCAAAGGTTTAGTTTCTTTTATGCATAGACATGATGTTGATGCTTGTTCTTTAATACACATCAACGAAAACAATCGAATTATCAACAGTCCCAATCGTCCATAACCAATGGCTGTAAAAGGGAATGGAACAACAATAATGATAATTACTCCATAGGATGCCCTCTGTTACTTATGCACGATAAACTTCCCTCTCCCAAAGAAAAACCCCAAAAAGAAAAAAATGAAATTCACGCGTGTGAGCCAAACGAAATTTCTTTTTCAACATTTCAACCAACTTTCTCAGTGGATCACGATAATGGAGCACAGCTCCAAAAATTGTCCAGCGACGATCAATGTCTCTTGGAAGATGGATCAAGAGAAGATTATAATTGTTGCATTTGGTGTAGCTATCTCAACCACCAAACCAGAAATAAGGATGGAAATGGTTTTGAGCCGACAAAAAAACGACCAACACCTTCTTCCTCGGGACGAGGATGGAAAGGTAGTTCTATCTCAAGAACCTTGGGAGTTCGGGAATTGTGCGGAAGTGAATGTATGGACTACTTTATGTCAGTACAGACCAGATCTTCCAATCAATTCTCGAACTCTATATGTTCGGACAAAAGAAGTAGTGTTACCATGCATGAATTGCCAAGCTTGTCGAGATTGGTTGAAACAATAAAGGATAATCATAAGTACCGTAAATTTAATGAACATAAAGATACATGGTTACTAGATCAGGATTATTTTAGGGATACATTTGGTATTACAAATATAACTCCATCACTTGTAGATCGTTATGGATCAACTCTCATGTTTTCAGATGACCGCGGTATTCTATTTGAATGGTGCGAAATGACTCAAGACATGTGTATCTTGGGAATTAATGAGTTGGAAGGTTTTGCAAACTTCCTCTACCACCCAGAAAAAAGGAGTGTCATAATGGAAACCGGTGAACTTATACCTTATGTAGAACTTCGACGTCAAGTAATGGAAAAGATGAACAATAGCTAAGCTAACAAAAGTTTATAACTATATCTTTATAAAATATTATAAGAATTTTTTTACAGGATTATAATATTATATGTAAGCATATTCTTTGCATTTTGAATTTTAACTTTAAAAAAATTATTATGATCAATAAAGAATAAACATATTATCATGCGTAAAAAATAAAGCTCATTTTGGGCAAAATGTATTACATGAAAAAGTTATTAGATATTGTTTGTGAAGCCGAAACGGTGCTATAAGCTTTTTATATGTTTATACAGTTGCATTTATCCATTGACGAGGCACTTCGCAAGAGAAATTTTTTTTTTATTAATAAAATTTATTACAATGATCGATACAAAATTTGTTTCTATAAAGTACATTGAATAGATATATATACAGTATAAGTTATTAAACAATATGTATTATTGTGCAGAAGAGCACATGACATTATTCTACTTCGTGCCTCGGTATGAGTAAAATATCTGAAAAATAACATTGGGAGGAGGGATACGTTAAACAATTAATTTGGAGCAGCCTAATTTACGGTAACACCAAAAGAAGTCCAAACTGAATTTATTATCGATTATGTATGTCTTCAAAAGTTAAAGCCATGTGAAGTGAATGGGCTGTGTTTGTGTTACAGAATAATTTCACATAATCTGAGAAATACACACCATTTATCCGAGTTTGTTGCAACACAGGGCCTACCCTATAAGTAAATAATGACAAAATCATATGTTATAAAGGACCAAGAACTTCGCAATTTCGAGTTCGCCAGAAACTTTAATCACAGGATTGTGATCCACACAAGAATGAAATGGCGGAGTGAGATTTAAAGTTACTTCGCAAACCATTGAAACAAAGATATCAATTAACTTATCTGGCGAATTTTGATCAGAAATCAATTTCTTAGTTGTAGTGTAATAAACGTTTTCGAGAAAACAGTTTATCCTTCAAACGAAACATGTACGCAACTATGTGCCGAACATTCCTAATGTAATTGAATTTTTTATACATATGATTTTTTATAAATAGATAACGGTGTTGGGAGCATAGAAACCTCAGTGGAAAAATTGTTCATAAAAGATAATTCGGGTATAACTCACGTATTGGTAGTTCATAGCAGATAGTTATGCAAAAAGTAAAATTGTGGCATGAACTAATATTATTCTTTTTTGTCCTAAGCTCATTCCAAATTAAATTAAATGATATCGAATTACTTCGAAGATTATTCAGAGAAATAGCCGAGGCTCATGAATTCTCGTATAAGGCAATCGCCGACGATATAAAGTCAACAAACCATTCTATCAGTGAAACCACAATATCGAAGTTTTATTATTGCAACTCCGACCTTAGTCCGGGCAACAAATCAGCTGTGCAGAAGCGGGTAGGAAAATTTATAGACGTCAAGTTGGGTCCCATACATAGTGCGGAATAATGCCAAATAAATTATTAGTTCTCGAAATCGATATACACATGGTCATTATGTATATAATTATTATAATTTGTATCTGAAAATATATTACACTGATTTTGCGATGCTTTTCACCGAATAAAAATTCGATTATTTTATTTCATACAACTGCGAGTATTATTTATGTTTATTCATGAACATGATAGCTGAAACTGTTGCCATGAGATTTTTCTTCTGCTTCGCCCAATTTCACTGAGAAAATATAACTACGGTCGTTATTCGTATACAATGCACGAATCGAAATTCTTAGATATCAGTACACTTGTCTTCAATAGACTCTCATTCGTTCACTTACCTAAGGATTCGTTTTATGAACTGAGGATCAACATGTTTTCCATTCGGGTAGAGTTCTTGCAATCAGTATCGGAAATATTTTGAATGTATTATTCGTAATCTAGAATGAAACGAACAACACCAAAATTCAGTGGAACTGGGCAAAGCTCACGTTTCAAATATAATATTGATTTGGTTATCTCTTAGGTTTTTATTGTCCTATCTTCGTAATGAATCTCGGATATTTTACACTTTCCGATTCACCTCTTCGACTCCATAATTTCATGAAATGGGCTAAAGCCTCTTCATTCCTCAGAAAATCATGGAGGTTTTTTCTTGTATACATCTCATCTAATAATTATCAACGTAATAGATTTTGTATTTGGAATGTTAAAATAAGTAAAAAAGCGTGGTGGAGAGGCAAGAGCCTTTGGCTGGGCGAAGCCCAGCCCACGCTCAGTGCGAAGCCCCAGAAATAACTAATTACAGATTGTGTTGTCTCAACTGAATCTTTGTAACATAAACATGTCTTACAAAATCGTTGGCTTATATAGTAAGTTAAAAAATATTGTGATATGAACGTGTACTTATAGTAAAATCACTATCCGCTTTTAAATTTAAAATACAAATTCTCAGTCTAAAATATTAAGTGAGACACGAAATCTTGCGCTACTACTTTTGTGATGAAAATGAGAATGAGAAATAGTATTTACAAAATTTATCATTGGATCGTTATTTTGCGGATCGATCGCTCAGGACCCGAGGGTGGTGGTCGGATTAATATAATCCGAATTTACCGGATTACGAATCGAATCCCTAATTTTTAAATATCTTACAATGCTTTGGAAAAAAAAAAATCAGGTTTTGTGCTATCAGATAACTAATAGATTTGAAGCTGATGTATAAAAAGCCAAATAAATTATTAAGTATTATTTGTCTTTTTTGGAGATTATTTGAATATTTGATGTTTATTAGATTTTTTTATAAAATAAAAAATAAACTTTTTTGGTATTTGTACGATTTTAAATAAAAGGTCGTGTAACTTGACAAATTAACTCTTGATTTTTTTATGTGACGAAGTATTTTATCAATGTTACATGCAACAGTTGCAACACCGCCACAATACCGCCCTGAAATTTACGTTATAAAAAATTTACACGTCCAATATCGCGTGACATTAATCTTTAAATATATTTTATACCGAGTTAATAATTTATTCATTTAAAAATTTGTCAATAAAAAAATTATTTAAATTACAAACTAAGAATTTTCTTGATACTCTAGTCTTAGTGTTTAAATAATTCTAAAATAAAACACTTAATCTATAAAGTAATTTAAAACCCATCTAAAAGAACAAAGATTTTTTTTAGTAAACAAAATAAATAGTCATTACTCTTTAAAACTTGCGTAATCATAAGATTTTTCGTTTTTAACTAAAGTTGTCATTTATTTGTTGTTGTATTGCTTCCCTTCCCTTTATAATTAATCATCTTTTTTAATTAGTATTATATTTAACAAAATGCTTGCACTAATATAAAATACTTACCATCCTTTGAATTTATTTTCGGATTTTTAAATATTTTAGATAATTTTTTACTACTACCGACTACCTTTTAAATTACTATTTGTTTTAGATGTACCAACATAATTTGAATTTATATTGAAATCATCAACTAAAAATGAAGATTATTGATATATATTTTAAATTTGGCGAAGTAATCTTAATAAATACTTACTGTTATCAGGAATATTTAAGTCATATGATTTACTATAAAATTCTATTAAAAATATGTTAAATTATTAACGATCAAATAATTTAATGTATCAATTTTAAATAAGCATATTAAAATGTATTACCTTCTTGCTCTTCTGTTATCGTATTATATAATTAAGAAAATAACATTAATAAACCAACAGTGATAAAAATCAAATAAATATGTAGTGTGTCATACCTTCCGTCGCATTTCTTGGTTCGAGAAAATTCTCAAATTGATGGACTTTACTCGTAAATAATCTTTTGCTCGTATAATTCATTTCTAGGTTAATTAAATTTAAATTATAATTGGTTCCTGATTCATCCGACATATTTTGATATGATGCATTAATTTCACTTATTTTGTCTACAAGTATACTAATGTCAGGTCTTTTTAACGGATTAGCATCCCAACATTGTTTCATCAAATTTTCATATTCTGAAGGAGTTCCTGGTACAATTCTTGGTCTTATACCATTAACTATGTTCATTGCAAGATTGAAATTATGCTCATAATTACTAAAAGGAAGCTGTCCAGACGAAATTTCCCACATAAGTATACCAATACTATAAATATCAGTTGCAAAAGAATAATTTCTTCCAGTAATAATCTCGGGTGCGATGTAAGGAAGATTTCCATATATACTAGTTGATGATTTATCTGCAGGTCCACAAAATCCAAGATCACTAATACACCAAAAATCATTAAAGTGTGAATATAATATATTTCCAGAATGCAAATCCCTATGAATTGAATTTTCTTTATGAATAAAACGAAGTGCATCAATTATTAAAAAAGCAATTTTAGTTCTTTCTTTCCATGCAAGTTGATTATGATTTTGTTGTAAATATTCTCTTAAATCTACATCAAATTTCATCATTACAAGCATATAATTTCCATTTGATGGATTTTGTGTTAGGCCATAACATTTGGCAATCCTTGGGTATTTACTGCTTATATTTAAATGTGATTTAGCCTATAAGAAGGTACATGAGATTACATTATTAATAAATAAAGAATTAAAAGAGATTTTAATATTACAAACCTCTTCAAACCAACTTTGGCTTGCACCTTCAACATTTTCTAATTCTTTAAGTATTACTTTATGAGTTCCCAGTCTTGTTAATTGTTGTTTTTTAGAATCCCACTCCTCATATTTTCCGTCAATCCGATCTGCTGTATAAATTTCGGAGAATCCTCCTTTAGTTAGATATTTAATATTTTTTAAATTATCATATGAGATCCATTCAACTATATTATTTGGCATAAGTGCTTTTGATTGACATTTTTGTATTAAGTCGTCGATATCATTATTTCCAGAAGTCCAATTTGAAAAATTTGCTTTTAAATAATTTTGAACACAATATTCACAATATAAAGTAGCTAAACATTTTTGGTTACAATTTTCACAAATTCTTCTTACTCCTGAATTATAATTAACTTTATCTCGGTCATAATCTTTATTAGTTAATCTTATTGCTTCAGTTTTTTCATCTTCCGTAAGAGAGTTATCAGTAAGAATTTTTTGTTTTAGATACTCGTATGGAGCATGCAAGCCTCTATGGGTATTATAATCAAGTGATGCCCATGCTCTATTAATTGCTTGCTGAACTAGTTTTTTCCGAATGGTAGACATAAATGACCCTATAGTGTGTTTTTATTTGAGCTTTTTTTAACGTTGTGATTGTCACCATATGACAATCGTGACATGTAACACTGCATAATAAATCGTGCATATCCTTACATATTCTTACCAATCAAAAAACTATAATCAAAGATTTAAAATAGAAACTGTTAAAAAAAAAATCTGCTACGAATAAAACATTTTTGTATTGCACAAATTTTTAGGGTAGCAAATATTTTGGATTTATCCTTAGGAGCAATAATCGTACATCATAGTAACGAGTAAGTTTTATTGGATAATTTGCATTTGATCTACGTAAACTAGTACTATTAAGTACATAAAAAACATTTCCCGATGAAAGCGTTTTTATAATAATAAAAAAAATTAATTCTACACTTACCGTTAGGGATGGGAGTCGACTCTATCGACTCTATTCGGTTCATCATCAGCTCTACATCGGCTTGAATAAATAAAAATACGAGCTACATGCGTCAAATTTAAGACACGAGTAGAACAGGTTATGATGATCAAATTAAAAAAAATTTGATTGGCCTTAAAGCAATAATCAGCCCGTGATCATTAAATTTCCGATTTGATCGAGCTTGAGCGAACCGACCCGAAACCGATCGGAGTGATCGACATCGGTTTTTATGGTTAGAGGTAGTTTTAAACCCAAAATCTTTGAATTCTAAAATCGGCTCGGAATCGGCTCCGAGTCGACTCACTTTGAGCGTTTCCCATCCCTACTTACCGTACATTAAATAAATTTTTGTATTCTTTTTTTCATTGATGCTTAAGTAATTAATGCGTTATAAGTTTGTTAAATGAATGACTTTGAATTTCACCATCACAAGAGCCATATTCATGACAATAACTCTGGAAAAATCCAGGTAATTTATTTGCAATCATGCCCATATAAATTCATTTTAATAAAGCCATTTGTTAGTATTGTGATAAAAACAACATCAATATTATCCATCTTTATGAGTTTATCTTTATTTTTGCTAATAGGAATATTTAGTTTCTAAAACATCTAATTTCTTATTCTGGATTCATATTATATAAAATATACTGAATATAACTATTCTTTTATTGTATGAAGTTTGATGAACGTTAATTACTACTAATTAAAGTTTCGATCCGGATTTATTATATCCGGTTTTCTTCGACCAATCCGGATTTATTACTATTTCTGCCGATCTACATATTCGGCCTAAATTAAACATACCTTTATAAATGTTTCACAACCCTAATTTAATTGCGTTACATGTACATTTTGTGCGGAGTGAAAAAAAAATAAATGAATAAAAAAATACCGAAATAAATACAAATAACAATGCGAAGGTAGATGGGTTTTTAACTTTTAGATGGTTTTGTGGTCTAGGCAATATTTTTATGTTATTTATACGCTACATTTAATAAGTAACTATTTTATTTGGTTATTAAAAGGTTTTAGCATGTGATAAAGTTTTAAAAAATTTTAAAAGCTTAGAATTTTAAGCAAAATTTGGTATGATTTTATTTGTTTATTTATTTTATATCATAATTTAAAGAGTTTTAAGCAAAGTTTTAAGTAATAATGAAATTTTATCATTATTTATTTTAAAGTTAAGCATTCAAAAATCTGAGGATACTGAGAGTTCTTTTTAATTCCTTATCAATAAAAATTTGTATTTTAATATCATTAGGGTGTTAAAGAGTTTTATTTTGGTGTAATTTCACTTGATTTTGAATCATAAGTTACAAGAAATTTTTTTTTAAAATAAATAATGTATAAAAAATTAATAACTTAGCTAATCTTAGATTCTATTCAAGTAGAGCCTTTTAATCAAGTATAATTTTGTTTGATTTAAATAATAGGTTGCCAAAATATGATTTTTTTTTAAAATTTTGTGTATGCTTTATACATTCAGATATTTTACACATTGTCCATCTAGTTAATTTCAGGAATGATTATTTATTAAGATTAAAATTATTAAAAAAATGTTATACGTGTTTGTTTATTAAAAAAATTATTCAAATTTATTTGTAAAAATTGTTATACGAGTTTGTTTATTAAAAAAATTGTTACGGAATTTATTTATTAAAAAATTATTATTCATTAAAAAAATTGTTGAATTTATTTATTAAAAAAATTGTTATGCAAATTATGCGAGCAAGCAGGAAGTACAAATTGTGTGGACCATTACTACAGATAAAATAAAATTAAATCAAAACAAGTTAGGAAAAACACAAGGTGCTAAACCCGAGGGTAAACCCATCGGGCCCTCCCCTTGGTAAAAAGAGCTAGCTAAGAAACAGGTGTAAATAGCTAGACTAAGAAACAAGGGTGTAGGACTACGAAACAATAAACGGGGGAGAAGAAGAAAATTTAGTAAAAACAGAAACTGCGTGAAGACAATTGAAAAAAGTAGTGTTATGCATAAAGTTTGAGGAAGTAGATTGAATAAAGGCCAAATTTTGGTCCGATATTTGTTGTAAACGAGTCGAATCATTAGGATGCGTATAAGTCCATCCGAGCCGAGACGAGTCACGTGACCAGGTCGGAGGAGCGTCCAAAGTACGTTTCCGTTTATAAGATTTGAAAGATTGTTTTGTCAGGTTCAGGAGGGCACGGCGAGATTTCCATTTAGCGCAACGGAGTTTCCAGATGTCTTCATAGAGATCCAAGTGAAGGTTGTAAAGGAACGGAAGGAGTAATTTCTTCCGAAGTTTCTCAGTGCGTATAAAACGATCAAAAATGGAGACTAAATCTGACGGCACAAAACTGTGCAACAAGCTGGTAACAGACGGGTTGTCTTTCAAGGAGGTATGAGGATTGAAAGCGATCGACGACCAATGAAAAGTGGGACAACGGTTAACAACAGACTCTGCAGTCAAGGTGCATCCATCACCTTCAGCCCGTATAAGTGCAATGAGGAGAATTCGATGTTTGGAAAAGATTTGGAAAATACGCTCTTGTATACTAGGACAAGTCCATATGTGATCATTAGTTTCCGGTACTGCGTCACAAAAAAGGCAATTTGTATTGTGACGGATTAAATCCGGGTAGTTTTGTTGAAGAACATCAAGGGTGGGCAAAGAGAGAGTACTATTTTTAAGTTTCCAGCTAACAATCTTGGTTAGTTTCAGAGAGGTGGGACGATCTAAAGGATTATACTTGATCCAATGGTGAGTCCATTTCCAATTGATATGATCGTTGAGGTGTAGTTCTTGGATAGGGCGAAGATTGCGATGCGAAAGATGATGTTGAAAACGGCAAAAGTCAGTAATTTTCCGCACAGTTTTCCTCACATTTTTATTAAGGGGGATATCATGATTCCAAATCCAGGATAGATTAACATCAGTTAAATATTTAGGGGAGACCGCTAACAAGGAAGCAGAAGTAAGGCCACGTTTAGCTAAGGCGTCGGCCAAGTCATTATGGAGATCACCCGAGTGAGCCTTGACTTTGTGGAGGGAAACCTTCAAGTTGAGTAAGGAAATAATTTTTCGGATGAGAGCCCATTCTATATGATTGGTAAGTTTACAAAAATGTCTAGGGGTAAGATGATTAAAGTACACATTGTTGAAAGTTTGAATTGTGGCGAGAGAATCAAGATATATCTCTACAGAACAATCCTGAGGGCAAACGATGAGAGCAGTGAGAAGTGCCAAGGTTTCGGCTTTCGTAGAAGAGGCCCAAGTGGTCGCGCCACAGGAAAAGTCCATTGCAATTTGCGTCGGAGAAGAAATCAACCAGCCTAGACCCATCTTACTAGTATTAGTATCAGGGTCAGAAAAAAGTGAACCATCAGTATAAAAGGTAAGAGACGAGATACCAGTCAAGGAGACTGATCTAGAGAGCAAAGAAGACAAAATATCATCAGGGGCTGAGAGATGCGAATATATTAGCGAGTAATGGATCGTACTCGAGTGAATTGGCATGGGTTGATGTGGGATAATAACCTGATTATGGATGCTAAGAAAATCGTTGTAAGCGAGTGTACGCAGACCATGATGCGTGGATTTGGCAAGAAGACGACGAGTCAAACGATCTTGGCGAGAGCCGAAGAGAAAAGGTTTAATGTTGACTACGAAAGTGTGTTGACTTTGAATCCAGATCAGACAATTAGGGCGATATATGCCAGCATGATACGGGGAATGTAAACTACATCCTTGACAACGAACAATAGCTTGAGGAGCAGAGGAAGGAGATACGCCAATCGAAGTTGAAGGTAGCGAGCTGTCTTTAATCCAATGTTCGACATATAACATCGGAGGGGAACCTGTATGATGAGTCTTAAACAAAATAAGTCCATAAACGAGATCGTTAAGCTCTTCAGACCAATAGCAAATCCAAACATTCTTGGAAGGGTATCAGTCACTGGAAATAGGATGGATTTTTGGGTGTGATACCCGTGGATTCTGAATTACTGGCGCGTTGACAGTGAAATTTAGACGAAGATTCGACGAAATTGTGAGGTGGTCAACTAAGAATTGATACCATCCAGGTCTAGGACCACGTCTTTGGTTGAGAGTCATTTTGATGTCGTTCCAGGGTCGTAGAAACATTTTATCTTCTGTGATAACCTGGTCGAGAAACATAATATGCTTCTTTTTAAGGGATTTTAGGAAAGTAAAAAAACGTTTAGGGTCACCAAGATACGGTGCTAGGTCTGTAAAACCACCTTTGATAGAAAAAGAAGTATTGAAAGAAGGGGTCAAATTGTAATATTTAAAAACGGTAATAAGAGATTCTAATCTATTAAATTGTGGAAGGGGTTTGTCAAAAATTTGAAGAACGTCAGTGGGGAAAGAGGAAGACCAAAAACGCTCCTGTGTGCATAGAAGTATAAATTTAAAAATTTGGGAAGTTAAAGGGGAATTTGCCTGTGCATGTAGTAACGAAGCTTGTCCAAAAATTTGATTATCAAAAACATTAATAATATTGGGATAAATTTTGGTGTGAATTGCTGAAGAATAAAAATTTTTGGGTAAGTGAGCTTTTTGTTTATAAATCGATCGAAGTATTCTATTAAATTGGTTTGTAATATGCAACGGAACATAAATGTGCTGTGTTAAATATTCTATTCGGGGGATAAGGACTTTGTTAATGATGTACATCACGTGATCGTGAGTGATCTTTTTTTTGTAAATCAGACGTAAGATAAAACCTAACATTTTTTTGATTTTTTTGTAAGTGAAACGAGGGGAATTGTTCATATTTACGTAAACTCCTAAGATTCTTTCTGAACATTGCGGTTGCACGACCTCTGTCACAATTTGGTCGTTACCGTAAAATAGAGTAAGTTTATTTTCATTAGCCCTTTCTAAAG
>NQWY01000194.1:0-14098 GCA_019425655.1 Rhizophagus prolifer
AAATAACGAATTAAAATAAAAGATAAACAAACGATAAATAGGATTACCTTTTAAATTAATAAGTGCAATTACATACATGATCCTCCCATCATTCCGTATCTATCTTGATTCGAAGGTCTTCTCGTAACCATCATAGGATAACGTGGTAACTCTGATGTGCTAGTGTATTCCCTCTCTCTATAATGGTCCAGTCTTTTGTTATTCCAATCTTTCCTACCATCATCTCTTTCTCGTTCTCGCCACTCTCTTTCTCGCGGTCGATCCATATTAGCATAATTATTATAGCTCCATCTGTCACGTAAATCAGACCTGTCTCCACCCGATCTCGCATAATCTCGTGCTTTTGATTCCATTGTAATTCCACTTCCGGAATTGTTTCCTATAATATTACTATTATCTAAAATCGGGTCACGTTCATTGGAGTTGTTTGCACTTTGTCCGTCTGGATTTGCTGGATCATAGGGAGAAGAAGCAGATGATGTCATCATTGAAGACTGTGCGCCTTGTCTCGGTGTAGCTGGTAAAGATCCAGCAGAGTTAAAATATCCAGATCCGCTGTGATAACGACCGCGATCTCCCGGCGACATAGACATACCTCTGTATGATCCTCCCATGCGATTCCCTCTAAAATGGCCACCACCATAATAACGAGGTCCTCGTGGTGGAGACGTGTGCTCAGGACGAGGACTTGTTTGCATAGAAGTATCACTCAAAGGTATATTATACGAAGAATTATAATTGCCAGAGGATTTCATAGAATAGTCTTTATAAGGTGAATGCCTTCCTCTTGTTTCTTCATATGAACCGTCAGAATGGCTTGAATTCGCGTGGCGCCCGAATTCATTAGTAGTGAAGGGATTAATATCCTTTGAAGTATCTAAAGGTGTAATAGAAAAATCAAATCGAAAGTCAACGTCGGGGAAATATCCGTCATTTATCAAAGATGATTTATTGTCCTCGGTTTTAGGTAGCTTCGGTGATTTCGGTGATGTACTAATAACAGTTAAATCTACAACTTCCTCAGATTTTGCCTGTTCATTTATCTGTTTGTTTTCAATTACATCTGACTTTTGTTTAAATTCTTCAGTAGTTGTGGATACTAGATCTATGGATTTTTTCATAACGTCTACACTGCTATTGTTAGAAGATTCCGCTAATCTTATCTTATCTTGATATTCTTTCAATGAAAGTTTTGTTTTAATTGAAGCGTTCACAGGCGATGAGGACGATGTATCATTATTATCAATAGTTTTATTATCTTTCTTATCAATTTCCGTTGCGGATGATATTGGTGACTTTGAATCTTCTGCAGTGGACTTTTTCTCTAATGTCTCTTTATTTAATGCTGTAATGGCTACTTGACTTCGATATTCGTTAAGAGACAATTTTCTAGGCTTTGAAGTCATCGGTTTGGCAGCTTCGTTTGATGAACTATAAGTTGTTGTTAAAGAATCTGTTACTTGATTTTTCAAATCTTCAGAAGCCTTCATCAAAGTTGTACTTTCAACATTATCGTGATTATCTGGAGTTAAAGATTGCACTCCTTCTTTTTCAATTTCAGTCTCTTTGCCTTTTCCCTTGGACAAATTTTGTAATTCTTCAGTCTTTTGACGTTTTCCTTTTACATCTGACCCATTCTCACTATATAAATATTTTCCATTCTGATTGTTCAATGTAGGGCCGGGACTAGATGCTACTCGTTTTGCCGGTATAATAGGTGTTGGTAATGGTACTGATCTTTCATCATGATCGATCTCCTCATCTTTATCCATAATTAAGTTTTCATTAGGATTACTTTTTAATCCTTTAGATTTCCCTATACTTTCCGGCTCTACATTTTCAGAAGTCGTTTCTACATTAGATTCATGAAGGGTAGACGACGATGGTTCATTTTCCGTTGATGCGGAGTTAGATATTGCTTCGATGGCCTTTTTCCATTCATGCATTTGAATAAGATAATCCTTAAAAGGTATCTGGCTTATTGCAGGCGGAAGTGGACGCGGAGGGTTAGCTGATGACTGTGACAATATGTCATTGACACCTGTTTCTATGGAATGGTCTATTTTGTTGGAAGGATCATATAAAACTTTTCATGAGATTAATAAGCCACCAAGAGTTGAAAATATGTTAAATATTAATGAACAAGATAATATATAAATAAATCAAGTCCGATTGATTCTTGGTATGAAATGTTGTGTGACTCGAACCTGATAATTGATCCTCATTATTTTCCTTGTTAATGTGTTCATTAGAATTGTTTTTATCAGCATTAGGAGATACTTCTCTAATCGATGTGTCATCATCGACAGACATTTCAGAATTTACTGATGATAAAGATGAATCTGAAAATTGTTCCTCATCATCTTCATGTTGCTGCCTCCGTTTCGAACTAGATAACAATGATGAACGTGCATATCTATTGCCCGTTGATTTTCGAGAACTCAGTGATTTCCTTTTAATATTCCCAGATGTCTCTTCCCGGACTCGATTAGCAGATTCTTTTCCTTTATTTTTTTGACTATATGGGGCAATGTTGTCAGATTTTGCATCAAATTCTTTCACCTTTTTTTTATCTTTACGTCCCAATTGATTGGATACTTCATTTTCTTCTGAAAAATTTCTATTATTTCCATTGAGGGATGATTCAGCATTTTGTTTGCCTTTACGATTAATTTTACGCGTTAAACTAACATTATCCCGCTTTTTTTGTGAACTATCCATATCATCTTCGTAATCTTCATCGTTTATTCCCGGAGAAGTTTCTTTTTCTCCTTCAATTAACATTTCCTCAACATCCACTACTAACTTTCTATTTTTTCTAGATTTACTTAATGTTTTCCCTTCATTCTGCATTTTATAAATAATGCAATCGTCCTTATTTTCACATGCACATTCTGTTAATCGTAAAATCGCTGCTGTTATCTTCCCAATTTCGTCTCTCTTTTTTGTGAGAGTATTCTCGTCATCATCATTTTCGAAAATTGAATCTTGCGATTGTGTTAGGTAATTAGCAATATGGTTGGATTCCCAATCCCAGCCAATTGTTATCTCTTTTCCCTTCAAAATTTCAAATTTAGAAAAAATTCCCAAATGTACTTCATCACCACCTGGCACTACTATAGTTCGAGTTTCAGCATTAGGATGACACGATCGACGAATAAACCTCGCCTCAGTACCGACTCGACGAGCATCGACACAAAGATTCAATACAGGATAAAAGAGAACATACGGCTGAGTAACACCCAATAAGGAATACTGATTACTCTCGTTAGCTTTATAATCTGATTTTAGGCAGACTTCACCTTTAAACTCGACAATGAAGAGCCCAGGAGAAATATTGGTCTCGGCAAATAGCCCGTAACAATTGGAGTTTTTCTTTAGCATTTTAGACCTAACTTGTTTAACAATCGTTTTCATGAACGGGCGAGCCAAAGATTCTTTTTCCATATTAAATGGATTACCGATTTCTAAAGAAGGCGATGTTGATCGTATAGATAACGTTTCTTGATTATCGTCACGATTATGTTCATTATCTGTTTTAGATGTTGATGAAAGTGACATGGACCTTTTCCTATGTTGATACTGCGAATAAATTTTAGGGAAAAGTTCTTCTACTGCCTTTGATGTAATAATATTTTTTTCTATAGGTTCATAATCCTTAGAATGGGAACTTGGTTGCCGCTCTTTTATAACGAACGATAAATCAGAAGACTTATTACGTGATTTATTAGACGTGCCTGTGATACTTGACTCGCTCATTTGTGGAGCAGGAGAAGAATACACTCCTGATTCAGTTTCACGACGAATTTTCTGATGCTTTTTTGATTTTTTACCGTCTCTTAACGATTTTTCTACCTTTATATCAGAACAATTATGGCACTTATATTCTTTAATATTAGGATCAACTTTCATACACTTAATATGTTGCCAAGTATAACAATTATCGCATTGAATGGTATATCCATCATCATCAGAATCGCCACAAATACATCTAATTTCATCAGTGTCCTCCAGGTTATCGGGCGTTGTTTGATCCTCGCTATCAATTCCTTTTTCGCTCGTCATCTATAAAGGTATGAATGTATATTAACTTCGATTCGGTTGAAGTTTCTTTAATTCATTGACTTACCTTATGTTCTACCGTGTTCCAAGTTGAAAGAAGTCAGTAAGTAATAAGGAATTATATTTAAAATCAATTTTTTTTGCGATACTAATTAACTATTAACTAAAGTTTAAAAACCTGCAAACAAAGAAAAAAAAAATTTATAAGAATACAAGATACTGATTAGTAATACTGCCATTCTTTAAAATTAGCTAAGCATATATGTTGGTAAACTAAATAAATAAAAAGTTCAACGCTAATGTGCTTCACAGGTCCTAGCATACATTTTCATTCTTACGAATGTATTGTTGTAACGAATTATTATAGGGATACTAATACAAAATTAACTTAAGACATCTTGCTAAGTAACCACTGAAAATCGGCCACACAGTTTGGCAATAAATAGATCTAATAAGTTATAATATTACATGAATTACCTATTGGCAGTAAACGACTGTCAAAATATAGTTCTATAGATCTAAATGCGAAGGTTAAATAATTATTATTTATTCTGTGACATCGATACCAGTGTGATAACTATTAGTACTGCGCTTTATTTGTGATAGTGGAGATTTACATTTCATATTAAATATGCAAAGTAAATCTTTGTACAAAAAAATAATAAAAATAAAAAATATAACCAAAATATTCAATTACTAATATATATTTATTTAATAAAAATAGAAAAAAAATATATTTTTTATAATTAAGTTGGCTGAAGTTAAATTCTAAATATTCCATGGCTATAGAAAAATTATATAATTATGATTTTCCATACATATGATCTATTTCTTTCTGATATTTTTGTTGGATATCTTTACGTTTAATTTTCTGAGCGGCAGTTAAAAGACCCTATAGATGTTTAAATTAAAGTTACGTTAGAATAAAATATATTTTATAACTTAAAAGAAACAAACTAAATAAAAGCTTACATTTTGAGCAGTCCATTCATCAGGTACTAATGCAATATTAGTAAGTATTTCTGCAGGTTTCAAGTCTGCTTTTTTTGCTTGTGCAATACAAGCTTGAAGGACAGCAGATTTTATCTCTTTATTTGTACACAGTTGCTCAAAATCCAAGTTTTCTAAACTCTTTTCCTTTGCAAGTTCCTGAAGGCGAGCTTCAGTAGGAAATATCAAAGCAACTGGACGAGATTGGTATGAATCACCATAAACACAAATGTTTGATACGTAAAGTGTCGATTTATAAACAGATTCAAGTTTTTCAAGGGCAATGTATTCGCCATTAGAAAGCTTCACCAAATTTTTCTTACGGTCAATAATGGCTAAAGTACCATTTTGAAGCCATTCTCCAATATCACCAGTTTGAAGCCAACCTTCATCAGTTAACGTTTCTTTGGTTACTTTTTCATTTTTATAATAGCCCTGAGTGATAACGGGCCCACGAATCCAAATTTCACCTTGAGGGTTAGGAGTATTTTTAGACGTGTAACCAGCTTCCGGTACATCAACTAATTTAATTTCCAAACAAGGTACTGGTGAACCTACACTTCCGTATGCAAATTGTTCGGGTGACATAACTGCGCACATACTTAATACGTGAGGAATTTCCATGTTAATTTACTTACCCACAAGTTTCGGTCATACCATACCCCTGCAAAATCGGACATAAGGCAATGGACAAGAATTCTTGTGTTTCTTTGGAAATTGGTGCACCACCAGATAAAGCATATCTCAATCGGCCACCAGTTTGTTGTTTAATTTTATTAAATACTGCTGTATCCAAAAATTTAGTTGGTAAGCCTTTATCCATTAACCAGCCTTTTGCCTTGAAAGCGGCATTAAACACCTTTTGTACTGCTGGACTTCCAGAGTGAACCTTTGCTAAGACTCCTTTTCTAATAGATTCCCATACAGCTGGTACACCTGTCATTACAGATGGCTTCAACTCACGTATATCTCCGAGACAATTGCGTACCGACGAATCAGTTAATGTACGCGGCGTACCATAACCCATTGGTACGCCCCAGAATATACAAACATTTTCTACAGTAAACTCAAGAACGTGCGCAAGAGGAAGATAAGCAAGGAGAACATCATCAGGTCGAATAATAGGTTGAAGCATTGCATTAATACCAGCAACTGCAAAAGAAAATGGTTTAAAATATATGTCATAAAATAATGAATCATAATATGTATATAACGTATATGTACTTACTTGCAGCAACTATATTAGAATGAGTTAATAGAACACCTTTTGGGTTTCCTGTACTTCCAGATGTGTACATGATACAACACAAGTCATCTGGCGATGGAGGATTCGGATCAACTGGATTATCTTCACCCAATTGTTTTAATTCATCCAATGTGTAAAGTTTAAGGTTGGGATGATTAGCTTTTAACTCGTCCAAAATATTTCCCTTCGCTTCACCATCATATATCACATGCTCAAGTGTAGGACATTTTCCAGCAATACTTTTTACCATAGAAAGTAAATCAGCGTTGGTATACATGGCATGAACCTCTGTTTCATTCATTGAATGAAGAAGACCTTCCTCGCCAAGTGTATCATATGCAGTAACAATAGTCATGTTCTGAGAAAAACATCCTAGTAAATTGACAGAAAAGAGAAATCAATCGATAGAAAGTAGGTAGAACCTTCAAACTTCCGCATGAATTTACATATAATATTTTACCTTGTGTTACGAGCATCCAATTAGCGCGATGTGTACTAAGAATCATTTAAATATACCTAGTTGAAGCAAAAATTGTCACTTTAGCATCTTTCTGAAGTCCCAATTTCACTAATCCAGAACCGATTTTTCCAGCTTCATTTGCAACTTCTTCATAATTTAACCAATTAAAACCAGAAAGCTGGAAATATTTCCATGTTTTTTTTTCTTTAGTTTCTTCACCATTTACTACCTTAGTAACTTCTTTTTCCTCTTCAACTATCTTTTCAATTTTTCTTGTGCCAAAAGCATTTTTAGTACCATAGGTTTTTACGCTGTACTGTAATACGTCGTATAGGGTTTTGACATTGTCAGCGGGAGTGCTCAAAAGCTCATTAGGAGAAAGGATAGAACGGCGGATTCCTTCACCTTCGGGACCAACCTCAATACTGTATTGTTTTTCCATTTTTCCGAACTTCAGCGCAAAGACTCATTAGAACTATATATATGTATTAAATGATGATACCTTATTTACCTTTTTTCACCAAACTATAAAAATACCACGTGAAATTAATAGTTTTTCTTGTTTAAACATATGTCCTTCCAATAATACTTACTCATTGATTAAGCTTGAATTGTAGATGATCTGTGTAACATCAAATTAAAACGTATTTTTCGGTTATTCTGGTTATTCTAGTTATTCTGTACATTTCTGCCCTTTATTTGTAAAAAAATGCGGTATGCGAAAAAATATGATCCTCATCAAGGTATTATCTGTTATGTAACATAATGTAAAAAAAAATTCGTCATCTTAATTTTTAATTTTAATTTTAACACAAGAAATGTGGTATGCGAAAAAATACGACCCTCTTCAAGGTAATTATAATAATTCATTTATGTATATTTTGTATTTTAACTTTTATAATTTATTATATTTAATTAGCGGGGAGCATTGATGGTACAGATACCGTACCACACGATCACGGAATTTTGCGAGCACAGAACTCAAACTGTATGGATATTTTTTTTTTATTTTACACTTAAAATTTATGTACTAAGATTTTGAATTTTTTTAAGATGTACCACCTTCGGATAAAGACGATATCACCAGCGATCCATTTCATACAATATTCGTTGGACGATTAAATCCAGATACTATGGAAGGCAAGTAATTTGCAACTATTTGTAATTCATTTCTAGAAACTTTGAGGCAAGTTTTCGAGAAATTTGGATCAATCAAAAAGATACGCCTTGTACGTAATATAGGTAAGTTTAAATAAAATAATTCTTCTTTATATTTAAATAAACTTCTAATTCATGTTTACGGCATGTTTACGGTAGTAACTGGTGATTCTCGTGGTTATGCTTTTGTTGAGTTCACTCACGAAAGATCTTGTCAAGAAGCTTACAGAGTAAGATATATAAATATATGCTTGATTTTATATACATATAACATATTTAGCAATATTTCATGTAGTATGCATACAAGATGACAATTGATGGCCGCCAAATCTTAGTTGATTATGAAAGAAGCCGAATAATGGAAGGTTGGATTCCAAGACGGATGGGAGGAGGTTTCGCTGGTCGAAAAGAATCAGGCCAACTTCGTTTCGGAGCAAGAGATCGACCATTTAAACGACCTCTGTAAGCTAAAAGTTTATGAAAGAAATTATAATTAACGTTTACTATAATTTAACATTTATTTTAAAGAAATGTAGCCGTAAATCAATTTATGCCAGAAATTCTTCCTGATCAGCGATTCGATGATTGTTGGCGTCATAACGCTAATAGAAGAGACACAAATTCCTCGTCATCTGCAACTCAAAATTATCGGTCTGTGTTTCAGTATTCCAAAGATTTACATTTCAATAGACAGAGTAAATCAAGCACAACTGGAATAACGAATTATAATCCGCGCAATAGTCCTGATGAAGAGCGATTTACTTATAATAAACGTAATGAATCCCCAAGTCGGTTTTATCATGAAAAATCGATTGATTCATCTTCTTCACGTCATCGCGTTCATACAAACGAATTCCACCAAGTAGAAGACAAATATAACCAAGAAAAGAAATTCAAAAGATACTCGAAGTCAAGATCAAGGTCCCCCCCGAGGTATCGGCATAATAATCCAGAGAAATCAGAGAAATCGGAATATAGAAGATCCAGAAGCCGAGACAAGAATCAAGATAGATATATACATAGCATACATAGCAAAGGAAGGTATAAAAGTCACGAGAGGCGCAGAAATAATGAACACCGCAGATGACATTGATTATGTCACAAAATTTACATATTACCTTTTGAACTAACTATTTTTAGTAATAATATGTATATCCTTTTCAGTATAATTGTTCTCGATGATTATTTCCTTTTTAAATTAAAACTAACTATATTTATTAATATAGAATTCTAGAGTTTAAATTAATTTGGAATTCTAGAATTTTAAATGGAGAATTCTTATTTTGCAGGAATTCTTCTTTGCAGAAGATCAGGCTAAGGACCAGGCTGATCTAAATTTACTTCATACATATTTAATATAAAAAGTTTACAATACCTTATCTAAAAGGCCAAAATATCCGTTAAACTTGAGTTTTTGTCCGAATTAACCAGAAAAAAAAATATTTAATAAAAATAAGTAATATCGATAAAATTTATACAAGTCCATCATATAAACTTAGAGCTTGAACAATCGTAGGGTCTTGTTTTGACCCTTCTTTGAATTCTTCCATGCTAAGCTTGCCGTCATGATTCTAATGATTTTTTTTTTTTGGTCAATATCTTATTAATAAACAAAAATGAAAAAAATGAGATCATTACCTTATCCATTAGGGTGAATATTTTATTAACCCGTTTTTCGGGTGTGTCTTCGTCAGCTGGTAATTTTACCATACTACCAACCATCTTATATATGGCATCCACAATCCGTAACATTTCTTCGTGCGTTATGTATCCATCATTATCGATGTCATAAAGTTGAAAAGCCCCTATGTTTTAACAAAGATATCTTACGTTAATTACTAATTTTGATGAAAGTTTAAGTAAAATAAACTTACATATTAACTTCTCATCCAACTTTCCTCGAGAAGTGACCGATAATGCACATATAAATTCTTTAAAATCGATCCTGCCGTTTTTGTCTTCGTCGAACACGTCGAACACATATTCGGCAAATCTTGATGGATCGCCGAAAGGAAAAAATTGTTTATATATTTTTTGGAATTCTGTTTTATCGAGTTCGCCCGTAGGGCAATCTTTCAAAAAACCTTTGTACCTAATATATTAAAAAAAAAAAGTAAAGTTTAATTCAGAAAAAATTTAATTTTTTTTGTTAAAGTAGAAGCCAACTTACCATTGTTGAAGTTCATTTTTATTAACTATTCACGTTAAATGTTTTTATATGTTTGAGTAAAAAAAGGAAGAAAGTCAGCAATCAAAAATTAAGGATTATTGGTTTGTTTACTAAAAGAAATACGTACAATAAGTACACCTCTGCAACTCTCTTAATTGGTCTTCACTGAGTTTACTATTAGATTTGCCCATGGTTAATAATGTAAGTCCTTTGGAAATATATTTTTTTTTTTACCAAGTCTAATATGAATGGTTTAAATAAACATTCTGTAATCGATAATTCGATTTAACTTGTCCAATCAAAAAAGATTTCCATTTTTTATGGCAAATTCCACAGGAAAATTCCTATAGAATTTCTTTTTTTCCGTGCAACTTTTTCGCCGACAAAAAAAAAAGAAAATAATATTATTATATATAATATAAAAAATCGGATAGTCGGAAAAAAATAATGTTATATTGGCAACTTTTCCGTTAATACTTGCGTCAATTTATAATTTCTTTAAAATCTAATGATCACTCTAAGTTCTAAAGAACGATTATTTTAAATTGTAATCGCTGATCTACCTAAAAATGGCATTAATCAGGAAATTTTTACGTACGACATTTATTTTTGATAGATGCAACATTTCAAGACTCGATTAAATTAAAATTCCGAATAGTATTAACATCATCAAAATCAATAAATTTGTTATGGAGCCGTAAAGATTGTAAAATATTTTTTGCAACATTCAATACAGAATTTGGCATTCCTATATGAATAGAATGTTAAATTTAGAAATTTTTGGTTCTAATGGTTGTTCTTAAATCTCAACACACCTGCTAATTCTGCGGCCTTGATTGCTGCTGAGTTTTGATTTACTCCTTTCTTTACTTCGTGAAGATAATGAAAGCTTCCATCCTATTGATTATAATAAATAAAATTGAGAATTCTCTTTTATAAAAAAAACAAAATTTATTATAATTACCTCAACTTCCTTAATATCAGTACAATAGCAAGCAACACATTCGAAACCTTTTATCATATTCGCTAATTCGTGAAAGTGTGTCGCAAACAAAGTTCGACATTTATTTACATAATGTAGTTGATACAACGTTGCGTAAGATATAGCAATTCCATCTAAAATTGTTGTTCCTCGACCAATTTCATCCATAATTACCTTTTTACGATTTTGATAATAAATTAGTACATTGAATCCAGGAGATTATATTTTAAATATACATACAAATGACTTAGACGTAGCATTTTTAAGAATATTTGCAGTTTCAGTCATTTCAATCATGAATGTTGATTGGTCTTCATACAAATTATCAGAAGCACCAACCTAATAAAAATCAAAATTAATAACTGTAAAAAAAATTTTTTATATAATAGTCATTAATTACATACTCTGCTAAATATTCGATCAACGATACCAATTTCCGCATAATCAGCTGGAACAAAAGAACCAATTTGTGCCAAGATTGAAATGATCGCGTTTTGCCTCAGAAATGTGCTCTTTCCTCCCATATTTGGACTTTGGCAAAATACTGAAGTAAATTATATGATAATCGAATCAATAATAAGCTCGGAAAAGAATGAAAAAAATACCCTGTTAACAATAAAACTCGCTCTTTATCTCCGACGCAACAATCGTTTTTCGTAAATGGACGTTCTTTCATCTGAAGTCCGGATTCAACAATGGGATGACGACCACCAACGATTTTATGAACATTACTAGAGAATTAAATTTTAAATATTTTTTAAAAAAAAAATTTTTTTTTCTTTCTGAGGATTCAGAAATAATACCTATGTACCTGTGATTTATAATAGGTCGAACAAAGTTTTGTTCTCTGGCTAAAGCTGCCAAAGATGATGCAATATCTATTTCATCAATTGCAATCATATTGCGAATTGTTACATCCCAATTATCAGAAATCTGTAACGAATAATCAAATTATAACGCAAACTTGTACAAGATTTGAAAATAAATATATTTTTTTGTACATATACCTTATTTCTAATAATTTGGAATGAACTCAATTCAGCTCCGCGTATCTTCGATTTTATTTCTTCAATTTTACCTCCGAGATGTGTCCATGTCTAGCAAAACCAACTTTACTATAAATATTTTTTAGAAATATATAAATATTCTACAATCTACCTGAACTATAAACCATTTCTTAGATTTAAAATGCTGAATACGAGTTGCATTTAGAGCTTGCTCTAAATTACAATTATCTTTGCGTTTAACAGCTACAATGAATCCAAAACTAGGGTGTGATCGAAGCTCTAATGATGGTGATTCTAAAAAAAAAGAGCATATATTAAACAAGCTTTGAAATTTGCCTTGAATAAATATCAAAAAAAAAACGTAATTATTGCAATAAATTATATGGGAAAAGTGATGTTATCAATTAATATACTTAATTCAGTTTGCCATCGTTTTCGGAGTTTTATCATATCAAAGTATAGAGCTTCAAGTTGATTATGTAGGCTCATTATTTCATCTGAAAAACTAAATATCGATATAAATTATTCCCGGCTCATCCTTCATAAAAATAACATAATTCAACTAAACTACACCTTTTCTTAATAATCCAATTATCTGCTTTGATTAGATCTTGCACTTCTTCAAAATTTATATCAGCAGATTTTTTATCATCGTTTTTTATTGTGTTCCTCTTATTTCTATTTTTTTTATTAAAATTTTTGTTATTTCCTTTATTATCTAATTCTACTCTTTTATCTTCATTGCTTAAAAACTCAGCGGCCACATTTACACCCTCAACTTCTGAATTAATATCATGAATATCTAATCCTGATTTAATAGGTATTTCTTTATCTCTTATTAGTGCGTCTTCATCTATAGCTTCAGTTATTATTTGTATTAGATCATCTTGAGTTTGAAAACGCTCAACAAGTGCTTCTAAACTAGGATTTGACGTAAATTTTAATTCTTCTTGTAAACGCGTTTTTATCATTCCCATAGCCTCAAATGTTCGCCTAAGTTTAATGAAATCATCGGGTCCACAATAATCAAAAGAAATCTTTTGTAAAGTTCTTTGTGCATCGTCAACTTCTTGCAAAATTTGTCGAATGTCGCCAGTGAGATGCGTATTGTCATAAAAGTATTCCACAATATCTAAACGTTTATTAATTTCATTTAATGATGTCGTTGGAAAGCCTAGCAAATAGAAAATTATTAGCTTTTCGTAAAATTAAGTGTGGAACGACCATGCTTACGTAACCACTGATCGAGAGCTCTTGTGCCAGATTTCGTTTTTGTTCTTTCAATAGCATGAACTAAACTTCCTTTTTTAGAATTATTACGAATTGATGTTAAGACTTCCAGTGATCGCAAAGCTGTCTCGTCAATGATCATTGTACCTTCCGGATTGATCCTTATTGGAGGTTGGATTTTAGGAAACCTTTCAATTAGATTTTTGCTAATATACTTATGTAAAGCTGCACTAGCTTGTATTTCAACTCCAGAAAAGACCTCTTCGATTCCATCTTTGTATTGCAAATCAGATTGCCATGGTTGAGATATAGTAGCATCAAAAGATTTGATTGGCTCGTACGCAAAAGCATACTTTTCACGATTTAATTGTCGCCATATAGGATGTTCTTTATTTACTTTAAATTGTTCACTTAAAACAATTTCACTGGGTCGAATACGTGCTAGATCGTTGAATAGCGATCTTAATCCGCTTATTGCCATAAAAAACTGCCCGGTTGTTATATCAATCCATGCTAATCCAACATGATTTGTTTTTTCGTCTAATGAAATGGCAAGTAAAAAATTATTTTTATCCTGTTGTAAAAAACTTTCGTCAATGAGTGTTCCAGGAGTAATTATACGCGTAACTCGACGCTTGAATTTAATTTTTTCATCGTTATTGTCGTTAAGAAACTCTTCACAAATAGCTACTGCAAAACCATGATCATTGACTAATGTTGTAAGATATCTATCAAGATGTTGGAGTGGAAAACCTGCAAAAGGCATATATTCTTGACCAAATTTCTTTTTGGT
>NQWY01000195.1:0-13693 GCA_019425655.1 Rhizophagus prolifer
GCAATATATTAAAATAGCTTATTTACATTACGTAATGCAAGGTATGGTATGTGGGGTTAAATAGTAGTATATGATTTCGGGATTTAAATCGGGAAACTCTCGTCAACGGATATTTTAATTACCTTTAACAAGAGAATATTTAAAGTCACAAATTTTATCAAATTATAAAAAGCGTATTATCATTTGAAAATTTAATTAAGCAAATTAACTATTTACTGTTATACTGTATATATGAAAATAAGATTTAAATTTTATGATCATAAACAAATTTTCAATTAATGATAAGGGGGGTATGAAATATTCAATATAAATTTATAAATATGTTACAAACATTTATTGTGAAAAGGTACTTCAACTGTACCTAAGTTTATGCTTAAAATTATAAAAACTCAAAATACTGCTTTAAAATCCTACTTATAAATGTTTTTCTATAATACTATATATATATTGGAGCAACTAATTAATAGTAAGTAAACTTTGATAATGAAACGAACGAAATAACACAAACTAGAGTAATATCAATATAAAATTTGATAGAATTGTTGACTTTGAATGCATCCATGTTACAGTTCCATTTCTGGGACTTCTTCTTCATCTGAATATGAATCTACAGAACTTACTTCATCTTCTGAAGAACTTTCGTTCGCTGCGTCTGCTGCCTCTTTCGTAGCAAACCTACTAACATATTCTAGCAAAAGATACATATAAATTATAACGTAATTAACAAATATAAGTAAAATAAAAGACTTGATAAGTAACAGAAAACAATAATATAGTGAACCTAACATCATTCATTTAAATCAATTTACAATTTGAAATTTGTGCATTACCTTTTACTTTATTTTCATATGCCTGTGGTTCTCGCATTAATAAAGCTGCTGCTTCGCCATTGAGTGGATCGGTGGGATTGGGATATCTCAAGAGTTGAGGAAGAAAAACCTCAAAAATATTAATCATGTCTATATAAAGTGTGAAATTATTTGTATAATGAATATAACGGACACAATTAAAAATCATAAATTAGTTAATTAGTTACCGAACATTGGACTCCATGTCTGGTTAATTACATCAAGACAAACTGACCCACTTCTATATATATCCGTACAAGAGATTGATCAATCAATATTTGAATTCAAAAATGTTAAAAGATATTAATCAAATATATTAGAACACAAACAACTTACAGCTCATCAATATTAGGGTGAAAAATTTTATTCATAAAACCAATCGACGGAGATTTATATGGATATTGGTCAGGAAGCTCAACATGGACTTTCCATACACCACCGGCAAAAGGTGCTAAAATAAAATAATAGAAACTTATTTATTTATAGGAAACATAAACAAACAAAGACGAATAAAAACTACATAAAACATACTGTCCTCAGGTCCATGAAATCGAACATAAAACTCTTGCATGTTGTCATTGACGAGAGTAACCTCATAATCACTCATGAGACTTTATGATTTCGCAAAAATTTAATAAATTGGTAAATAGTAAAAAAGTTTAATAACTCAATATAGTAATGTGAACTCACAGCTTCATAACATCAGTTTCGATCCTTCTACGCGGCGAAGACATTTTAAATACAACTTGTTTACGAGAGAAAGAGATGATTAAAATGCGTATTATAATATCAGTTAAATATCGAAGTATAGTGTTCGCAAGTTGATTTATTTTCTATGGGTTTATTTTATGAGTCATTTTTTTAGATTTTAGTAAATTAGTCACGTGGCTCGCGCCGCTCACGCCAAAATCGCAAAAATCGCATCACTGCATGTTTTGCCGCAGCGCAGGCTCGCATAAATACGATCATTAAAATATTATAACCGCGTTTTTCAAAGTTAAATATGTCTGTCAAAGCGATTGATGCCTCTTCAGTCCATAGAATTTGTTCAGGCCAAGTAATCTTGGACTTAGCAACGGCGATAAAGGAGCTTGTAGAAAACAGTCTTGACGCACAGGCAAAAACAATTGGTATAAAACAGAGAAATTGATTAGTAAAACGCGTCAATATTTACCTTACCTTATTTTTAATTATAATACATTAGATTAGATATTTTTAATATTAACGCGGCTTTATTTGCATCTAAACAGAAATCAGATTCAAAGAATATGGCATCCAATCCGTTGAAGTAATAGACGATGGAACAGGAATTCATCGTAATGATTATGAAAGTCTAGGTATTTTATCTAAGTAAGATTATTCCAGAGTTTACGAATAAACTAACAATTATGTAAAATTTAATCAGCTCTCAAGTACCACACATCCAAACTATCTAACTTTGAAGATTTAATGGAAATCAACTCATTTGGTTTTAGAGGCGAAGCACTTAGTTCTTTATGTGCTCTATCCAAACTTGTAGTTTCAACATGTACTCAAGAAGAAACTCCAACGGGTACCAAATTGGAATATGATTCACATGGAAGGCTCATAAAAAAGTCACCAATAGCTCGAGAGGTATTAATGGTATTATCTGTTAATTAAAAGTTTTGGAAAGCGAGGTACGTCCGTATTCCTACAAGGACTTTTTGAATCAGTCCCAGTTCGACATCGTGAATTCAAGAAGAATATTAAGCGAGAATTTGGTAAAGCACTAGTATTATTGCAAGCTTATGGTATCATTTGCGAAAAAGTTAGAATTACTTGTACAAATCAGTTAAATAATAAGTATGCACATAAATATACACATTTTTTTTGCAAATTTTATGCAGTGTTACTTACGACGATTTTTACTTTTAAATGGCCTATTATATCAGCGCAAAAACAAAAGTGTTAACCACCAGTGGAAACAATTACGTAAGAGATAATATTGCAAATATATTTGGTGCCAAGATATTAACTCAAATAATACCATTAAACATAAATGTGAATGTCAAACGGAGTATGAGATCTCAAAAAAGTGAATATGATGATGAAAGGTGAATAATTAACATAGTGTGTAATTATGAACAAGTGTTTAATTGATTTATATATTAATTATATTGATATTGAAGTGAAGGATATACAGCTCATATTATTGGTTATATTTCTAAACCTATGAAAGGATACGGCCGCGGAAGCAATGATAGACAATATTGCTTCATTAATGGTCGTCCATGCAATTTACCAAAAGTAAAGCCATATTTTTATTCATCTCTTATTCAAATATTCAAAATTGATCATTGCTTTCATTTTATTTCATAAAGATAACGAAAGCTATTAATGAGTTATATAAAAGTTTTAATACTTACCAGTATCCGTTTGTTGCTATTGACTTTCGACTTGCAAAACATAAAATAACTGACAGTATTAATATGCCTAGTTTCGTACGATGTTAACGTCAGCCCAGATAAAAGGACAATATTTATTCATAACGAAAACAAAATAGTAGAGGCAGTGAGGGTATCTAGGTAATTTCATAACTTTTTAATATAAAATATTCCATATAATGAAAAGTCCTTTCTCATTTTTTTTAGGAAGAATTAAATAACGCTCTGGAACCATTTCGGTCTACTTTCGAGTATTCCAATGTTGGTGTTCAGCTGTCAATAGAAGAAAATGTTTTATGTCATGAGAATTCAAAAAAGGAGACTTCTTCACAAGTCAAAAATGCTCAATATGGGAGTGGAGTTTTACTCATGCAAGACAGGGATGATGAAATATTCAAGCTTAATAACATTCAATGCAACGAGAACATTAAAAGCGAATTTGAAGAGAATACAAAAACCAAAATTAATAACAGACCTGTGAAGTATACTACTCAATCAGAAGGAAGTGAAGCTCATGTAACGAAAAAGCCAAGGATTTTCACTGAAAATTCAGAGATTATTAGTTCTCCGAAAAAAAAGCTATCCCGCTTTTTATCTTCAAATACGCTGAAAAAAAGAAATTATGTTATTAAACCAATTGATACCTATTTAGTTAATGACAAGGTGGATTCTTTGAATGTTTCGCCGTCTGTATCATGTGATGATGAACAGTGCGCTGGAAACGTTGATAAAGCTGATATCGAACAAGAGGAGCAAATGGAAATGATCGTCGAAGATTCTGTTAAGGTTATTGAAGATAATATGAAGGATTCTAATAAAGGTGCTATCATAATCGAAGATGATAAGAATGCTTTTAACAAGAATGTCACAATCTCTGAAGAGGATGGTAAATTTTCTTCGGGTTTTGTAAGTACGACACTTGAGCTAGAGACTGTTGTGGTAGAGAATGATTGCGAAAGACAAAACATTGAGATACCATTTGATATTCGAAGATATAAATTGATTGGTATAAATCAACAAGATTTTCACAAGTATAAATATAAAAATAATGTTTGTGATACACGTTTAAATAATTCCGGAATCGATATTCAAGATAATGAAGTTGCTGAAAGAGAACTAAGTAGGGTCATATTGAAAAGGGATTTCGGCTTGATGGAAATCATAGGGCAATTCAATCTCGGATTTATTATTGTTAAATTGGATAATTCTAATTGTAATGATTTGTTTATTATTGATCAACATGCGTCCGATGAGAAATACAACTTTGAAACTTTACAACATCATACTAAAATCCAATCTCAAAAACTTATCAGGTTTTTTTTTTTGGTTATTTGGTTATATAACATAGCCATTTATAATTAAATTTTCATATTATATTGTTTAGTCCAAGAAAGTTAGATCTTACTGCAGCAGAGGAATTAATTGCAATAGAGAACTTAAACATTTTACAAGCAAATGGATTTGAGTTGGATGTAGATTATGACGCATCTCCCACTAATAAATTGAAATTATTGGCGCAACCAATGAGCAAAGATATAATATTTGGAGTTAAAGGTAAAATCTCTTTTGGATAATTCTTATGTAAGAAATCATTTGATTGTTGAACATTTATAATTTATTAAAAAAAAAAAAGATTTGGAAGAATTAATATTTCTATTATCTGAACGACCGGGAGAAATGGTACGTTGTTCACACATCAGAAATATGTTTGCGTCTAGAGCTTGCCGCAAATCTATAATGATTGGAGATGCATTAAGCCGTCAACAAATGGAAAAGGTCAGGCTTTGTATTCATCCGTATAACCCGTATATAAAGCTAACATTAACATTATGATAATTCATTTCGTGTAGATTGTAAAACATATGGGTGATATTGATCAACCATGGGTAAGAGGATCTTCTTTTTTATCATTTATAATTTACTAAAGTTTCAATTTTTTTCCATATTCTTTAGAATTGTCCTCATGGTCGACCAACCATGAGACACCTTTTTGATTTGTCAAAGGTACAAAGTCCTCAACCGTATACAATGCGTCCTAAAAGCAATCGAAGCAATTTATATAAATTTTTCAGAAACACATGTAACAATTAGCAGTAAAATCTATACAGGTACTTGCATCCAAGTCAACTGAGATCAGTTATTAAAAATTAAGAAAACCTTTTTTTTTAGTAATGCATTATGTATATAGTTTTACATTCTCCTATATGACATATAACAGGTGACAAATAGAGTTTTTAGCATTAAAAAAATTTCTTAGTTCCCAGAATAAGCGGTAAAATGATGTGACACCTTAACCCTAAACTTTAACCAGTCTTATTAGATCACATGACATTGGAGAAACCCAAGTCTAAAATTTTCACCCCTATGTAATCTGATTGTTTGTTACATGATGCATATATATTAAATTCTCTATTAGTTATTTTGGAATATTAATAAATAAATGATTTTATAAAGTTTTATATTAATACATATTATGAAAGCAAGGGTTATCACAGATAACTTTAACATGCAAAAACTTTAATACAAAAAAACTATATATTTGATGTGATAAAATTTTAGAAAAATCCATACTTGAAAACCAACAAAAATATATTCTAATTGCTGGCAAAAATCTTACAGTTTTATTATACAATTAAGTCTGCTGAAGGTAAAACTAAACCTACTGATGATTGTTATCCAATAGAATTTAAAGAAATGGAAAAAAAATTATCTGATAAGATTTTTGAAATTGGAAATAATGGACATATAGAAAGCAAATCTGGAATAAAATTTTTATGTAAAATACCAATAAATTCAATAAATAATAATTATATTACAGAAAATTGGAAAAAAAATTGCTGTAACAATAAATTTTACTAATGGTTATTACTATATATAAGTATTATTACAAGAAAGATTTTACGTAATTCTAATATATAAATTAAATTTTAGTATTTGATATTGTTTACGAAAAATAGTTAGACTAGTAATTAAGAGAATTTAGGCGAACCAAAAACTATGGTGAACTAAGAACTTAGAAGAACCAAAAACTATGGAGAACCCAGAACTTTATAAAAGTATTATTACCTGGAAAGAAGATTTGGAGAAATGTTGGGAATGGAAATACAGTAGAATAGGAATGGCAAAAAAAAACTGATCAAAGAAAAGGAAAATTATATATGATGAATTATTGGAAAGAGATAAGGATAGGAAAAGTGAATGAAAAGTATTGAGGGGAAGAATAAGACATGCTAAAAGCATGTATAAGATATTTTGAATAATGGGTGAAGATATGATAAGGAAGATATAGAGAAGGTAATAAGGTACTTTGTTGTAAATGTAATAAGATATATAGGCTGGAATGTCATTAAATTATCAAAAGATAAAAGTTTAAATAAAGAAATAAAGTTATAAGTAAAGTATAAATAAAATGAGTAATTAAATAAAGACTATAAAAAGTGTTAAAAAGTAGGAAAAGCCACTATGTTTATATAAATGTGTCACAAAGAATTGAAGAGAAATGGCTACTAATTGTAAGAAATGTAAAGTGATATAAGAAATTGTAATTTGAAGCATCATGAGGATAGTTGCGAGAAAGAGAAATATTTAAGAGTAGGAAAGCAATGTTGTAAGAGGACATTTTAGTAGGCCATGTTCAAATAAAGGTAGAAAGTATGGAATAAAATATGTGAAATGTAAGAAATGTAGAAATGTTGTAAGAAGGAGTAACATGAAAAGACATATAGAAGTATGTGAAGAAAAATGTATAGTATGAAGAAAATTCCAAAAGAAATATAGCTGAAATGTTTTTAACAGTCACTGGTTATATCAGTAAAATTAGTGGTGAGATTTTTTGTACTATGATATTTCAATATAAATTATTGGTACAGTAAGTAGTAGGAAAATGTTCGTTATGGACCAGTCACATGATCGGCAAATATCACCCCTTCTTCACTGCCTACCAGCCTCCTGCACCCCTAAATGAGAGCTAAAAATAAGTCACCCTAGAAGGTCTTTAATCTGGATTTGGCCAGAAAAATTTTTTGATAGCAGGAAAAGCTCCTAGCATGGTGTTAAAAGATAAGGAGCATAGAATAGAAAACATACTAGGAACAGCTCCAAATGGAAGATTTGTAAGAAAAGAGCCCACCACGCTATCCAAACCGCAATCAAAGCTGAAATCCTCAAGAAGGCAGTTTGTAGCAGGAATGGCCTACCTTTTTTTGAAAATGGACTCCTAGTTAACTTTTTTACAGCGAGCTAAAAGGCTCACAGCCTGCATGGAAATGTTTCCTGATAATCATGCCCTTGAACCCCCTTATCACCTATTAGAAGCCCATTCCAGCTATATATCTTAGCATACCAAAACAACCCCACAGGGGTCAGAGAACGCCTCCAAGTATGCAAATTTATAATAGCCCAAAAGAGCTTCTATCAGTGAATAAAGGAGTTCTAATATAGTTACATTAGATTAGCAAGTCTGCAAGTTGAGAGACATGTGGAAAATGTATAAGAAACATGTATATAGCTGCAAGGAAACTTACCTGCATAACACTTATGTATTGTGTCATCTCAAAAAGTATTTAAAGACTGGCTCTCTTACCAAATCCCCCACCTCCTCACTGAAAAAAGTATTTGAAGAATACAGATTTCAGAAAAAAAGATGGCTGCGCAAAGCAAGTTCTTCGAAAGCATTGCTGAATTCCTAAACATCTCAACCAATAAGGTACGAGAATGGGAGCAAAACTTGCAACTGCCTCAAAGGTTAGTTGAAAGGGTCTAGTAAACTACAAGCTTTGCAAGTTCTACATCTGTAGAGCAGGTTTCTGCAGAACAGCCAGAGATTCCACAAGCTTCATGTCATGAAAATGCTGCAGTGGAAGCAAGAGTTCCATCAAGCAAGAGTAGCCCAACATAGACATGAAGTTCATGTCACTCTAGCAGAACTTAAAGGGGTAAACCCAAAGTCCCTCCCATACCCACGTTCAAGTGCTATGTTACGGGAGTTTGAAACTGAAATTCGTGCAATAAGAGAGGCCAAGGAGGCCGCAACTGATGCTGAGTTTGCACGGTTAATAAAGATCGATCCTCACTCACACTACGAAACCATATTTACTCGACATGAACAAGTACATGTCGGGAAGAGATTAAAGACTCAAACTATACAGCTGATATAGCTGTAGGAACCCCAGAGGAACATGATTATTTTGATACCCTAAATGCCAATAGTGGTATTATTAGGAATATCCTCCAGGATGAGTGTTAAAGGTTAGGTCCAATCAAAGTAAGATTAGGCATGTTCGTGATCATGCATTGCATTACAGATTTCCAACAAGAGCTTTTCAACAAACAACTACCTGAAGATTCGGGCCACGATTACAGATATCATATTCCTCTTAAAACTCGCAACATGCCAATCCTCTCATCCACGAACATTGATGAAATCTTTATAGAGATTACACAGTTCCATCCACCCACCGGCACAGGACATATACCACTTCTCAAGGATCTAGCTGCGAAGAAGGGCGTGGTAAATCCAGCAAATAATAATGAAAAGTACTTCTAATGGGCCATTCTAGCAGCTTTACATCCAGCAAATGACTATGTAAATAGAATCACACAATACCGGCAATATGAGGATAAGCTTAACTTTGAAGGTATTCAATTCCCCGTGCAAGCGGATGAGATTATCCAGGACCCCTGAATACAGAGATATCACATTAAGATAACTAACTCTGTACATACACTTTGAAAAAATTCTTATAAGTAACATAAGTGTAACCATGTACACTTTAACCATTTTTACATTAGTAAACATAGTAGATATCACATCAAATATCACGATGAAATTCCAATCAGTGTATTCAGGGGCCATGATTATCCTCAGAAGATTCGAACGCCAGAATGCTGGTATCACACTTTGTATTAGTGAATGGCGTGACCACTGTCTCAGCCTGTTATACATTACCGATAAAGAGGTCACAGATGGACACCAAATGATAGATTTAATCCTCATAAGTAATGAAGAAAAGCAGCACTACTGCTAAATAAAAAACATGAGTCATCTTGTTTCACAGCAAACGAAAAATCACAGCAAAACCTTCATCTGCAGGTGGTGCATCTCACATTTCACACATCTCCAGGAAGTCCACGACAAGCATATCGCAATATGTCAAGGAATCAAGTGCTCGTCACAGGCAGACCACATGCCGTCTGAAAAGAAAGGTAATGACATATATCGATGCAAGAACTGGAAACATCACATGCAAGTCCCCTACTACTTTATAGCTGACTTCAATGTGATTGTAATAGATATCCCCCAAAGGCTGGTGACGAAGTAAAGAAGACAAAGAAGGTCAAAGAGCAAATCCCATGTTCGTACTCCTACATAAAAGTATGATTCAATGGAGTAAGTGAACCACAAAAATCTTCATAGGAGAGAACGCAGTACAAAGGTTCGTAACAGAAATAATGAGAAAGGCCCTGCTTATCTGCGATGAGTTCAAAAATCCCATGGAGATGCTCCCTCTAATAGAACAGGAGCAGGCCGCCCATGATAAAGCAACAGACTGCTGGATATGCAGTGATGCTCTTAACGGAGATAAGGTAAGAGACCACTGTCACATTACGGGTAAGTACAGAGGTCCAGCTCACAAGACATGCAATCTCGAACTTAGAATAAAGCCTCAACAAATACATATTCCCGTCATCTTCCACAATCTCACAGGAATGATGGACATATGATAATGCAAGGGATTGGAGCAATGGAATGTGAAGACGGCATTAAGCCTATTTCCTACAATATGGAAAAATACATGGCATTCAAGTTGAGATCTTTGCGCTGCGAACCTTAGAGCAGAAAAATGTAAAGCAGAACCATGTATGAATCCCCACCACTTCTGGCGAATCGATGCTGGAAGATGCTTTGCTCATCCTGAGAACTTCAAGATTACAAAGAGCCAAGCACTGCCCGAACTCCTTGAAATATTCCTCAAGAAAGGCATCTATCCATATGAGTACTTTACTAACTGGAACATGTTCAACAAAACCAGCCTACCACCGAAAGGAGCATTCTATAGTCACCTCAATAATGCATATATCAGTGATGCTGACTATGAATATGCACAATACGTATGGAGAAAGGCAGGCTGCAACACCATGCGTGATCAGGGATGATGATTTTATGCGATCGCATAATATCACATAAAATGAATAATTATGTGATAAATACATAATTTGAATTTTGTACAACATAATATCACATAATTTTGGTTTGTCTTATAATTTAACACATAATCCGCAGTTAAGGGGAAAAAATGATTATCTTTTGAACCCTATACTCCTATCTATTTTTTTTTCATACTTCAACAATGCCAAAATGAACAAGAAATTATAAAAATATGACAGTTTATATGAGATGTAGTGAATATGAAGGCACTTTTCGTATTGATGATAAAGTACTTTTTTGTAATTACTGTAATGTTTCTGTAGAGTGGAGATAAAAATCTACCATAGATAATCATTGTAACAGTCAAAAACAAATATCAAATAAAATAAAACACAGCAGCTTACTCTTGCTTCTACTCAAGCAGCAGCTGCATTAAAAAAACAAGTTATTGAAAACCTCATAGAAGCATTTGCAATGGCAGACATTCCACTTGAAAAAGTTAATTCTTTACTTTCATTTTTTAAAAAGCATGTTAAAAATGGAGGTTCTATTCCTCAAGCTCCAACTATAAGACAAATTTATTTACCTAATATTTTTGAAAGGCATCATCAGTCTCTTAAATCGTTTTTTGATCCAAAACCAGTGGCAATAATTATGGATGAAACAACTGATGATTGCATTAGAAGTGTAGTAAACACTCTTTTTACATATCAAAATGAAATAAAATTAGTTTCTGTTGATTTTCTTGAAAGAGTTAACAACACTACAATGGGACAAACTCTTATGACAATACTTACTACTTACAATATATCCTTTAATTTACCTCACCTGTTTCTTTCAGATTCCACGGCGTACATGAAGAAATGTTATAGAGAAGTCTTATTACCTTTAATGCCGCAACTAATCCATGTGCCTTGTTGTGCGCATATTATAAATCTTATTGAGTAGGCCATAGGCAGTTTAATATTTTTTTTAAAAAAAATCTTTTACCTTAATATTTAGAGATATATGGAGAATATTACCAGAGTTTGCTATCTTAAGAAATTTTCTGGAAAAAACTAAAGAAGTATTTGTTAATTCTCCTGCTCAAAAAGGTCAGTATTTAACACATTTAAAAATGCATGGAATTCCCTCACCATGCAAAATTCCTTTATACAATAAAACATGTTGGTCTGGATGGTATTTTATGTGAAAGAACATATTGTTTATTGGTCCTCCTTTTTTAAAGAAGATATGAAAATGACAAAAGACATAATACTTTAGAATTTATTGATGCTTTTTTACAAGATAAACAAAAATTAGGCATAATTATAATTTACCTTAATTTTATCTCTTTTTATGCTAATGAATTTGTTCAAGATTTTGATTTTTTTCAGCAATCAAAAAAGCCTGTTATTCCTTTTGCAGAATTACGACTTCAACAACTTACTTCTTATATTGAAGTTAATAGGAATTTGTCTAATTGTGGCTCTTTGGAAAATTAATTGTTCGACTTCGATTTAATCCAGAAGGATTTTTTGTTATTTTTCAATCAGTATTTGAAGCAGCTTATAATAAATTTGTTGTACATATTCCTAATCATCCAGCCCGATGCCTCTTTTATTCATGCCAAGTCTTTGATCTTAAATATATTTACAATGGAGATGTTTCGCAAAGGGATATTTGGCAATATAATGCAATTCGTGAATTTGCTAAGGGAATGGGGAATTTATTGTGGACCGGGTAACAATGAAATTCTTGGTGAAATTGAATTAAATCAATATTGGTTAAATAAGGTGACACAATTACTGATCCTTTCCAAAATTGCTTTAGAATATATTTGGCTTCCAATATTAAATTGTAGTGTTGAACAAAGTTTCTCTATATACAATTCTCTTTTGGATAATGACCGTCAAAATTTATCACAGGATTCTCTCAAAAAACTAAATATGATGTACTTTAATGGTATTAAAACTTAAATTTTAATAAAAAAAAAAGAATTTTAAAATAATTTTAATTAAATAATTTCGAATAATATATTATTTTTATAAAATAATATTACATGATAATAGGAGAATTTTTGAAAAACATTACATCACATATTTTAATGTTAGCACATAAATAATTTATATATGAGCACATCATCGTCCCCTATGTGTGATTATCATGACATATATCTCAGAACAGATGTTCTCCTCCTCACGGACATCTTTCAGAACTTCTGGGAGACAGCCTTGGAGAAGTATGGTCTCGATCCACTCTGGTATTACTCAACGCAGGCTATGCATGGGATGCACTCTTTTACAAAACCAGGCAAATGCTTGAGTTTATTACAGACCAGAATATGTATATGATGGTTGAGTAAGGCTTGCATGGAGGAATCTCAATGGTAAGACGATATGCACAAGCCAACAACCCCAGCATGGGCGAAGGCAAGTGGGATACAAACAAGCTCAAGTCCTTCCTCCTCTATCTGGATGCCAATAACCTTTACAGATGGGCCATGTTGCAGCACTTACCAGTAGGAGGTTTCAAGTGGGTGAGAGACGCAAACAAGTTATAACAACTCCAGGAAATAATAGAAAGCAGACGTCTACAAGATGACTTGTGTACAGGGTATATCCTTAAAGTTAAGCTCAAGTACCCTGAAGCCCTCCATCCCTCACATACAGACTATCCACTCGCACCTGAAAGGATGCAGGTGAAGAAAGAATGGCTCAGCATGAAGCAATGTGAGTTAATAAACCGCTCTAGGCAGAAATACGTCCCCACAGATAAGCTCATCCCTAGTGTTCTGAATGGGTCGGGTCAGATCAGGTAATCTGTCTTACCTGACCCGAGAAAAAAATTGGGTCAGGTCGGGTCAGGTAACCTGTCTTACCTGACCTGACCCATTTGACCTGTTTGACCCGACATAGTATTTGGTCAGCTTAAAAAAATGTTAAATATATTAAATTTAACATTTTTTTAAATCGATTATGACAAAAAAATGTTAAATACATTAAATATAACATTTTTTTAATTAATTATAACAAAAAAATGTTAAATATGTTAAATTTAACGTTTTTTTAATCGATTATAACAAAAAAATGTTAAATATGTTAAATTTAACATTTTTTTAATCAATTATAATAAAAAAACGTTAAATTTAACATATTATAATAAATTTTTATTACAGCTAATTGCGACCACCTTATGATTTTTCAGTTTGAAAATTTGAAATTTTTGATTTTTTCAAAAACCATGTTTAAATGCTCATTTTAGTAATAAACCTTTAACTCCTCAAAAGTTGTTAATCATTTTAATACTAATAT
>NQWY01000198.1:0-56988 GCA_019425655.1 Rhizophagus prolifer
TCTTAAAAATGAATAAAGCCGAGATTCTTATCATAGATGATGAACCGCAAATCCGAAAACTGCTGGAAATCACCTTGGAAAGTAATGATTATAAAGTTCTGCAGGCAGAAACCGGAAAGCAGGGTATTATTATGGCAGCCAATCATCCACCAGAATTGATTTTGTTAGACATTGGATTGCCCGATAAAAGCGGTCACGAGATTCTGAAAGAACTCAGAGAATGGTATAATAAAGCGATTATTATTCTGTCTGTTCAAAACAACGAAAATGATATTGTTTCTGCTTTGGATAATGGCGCAACGGATTATCTGACAAAGCCTTTTCGTACGGCAGAGTTAATGGCTCGTATCCGCTCAGCCATTCGTAGAAATCAGACTCAGGAAAATACTTCTGTCATTGAGATTGATGATTTGCAGATTAATCTTGTCAATAGGACTGTTAAGAAAAATGATGAACTGATTAAATTAACCTCGACAGAATTCAATCTGATTTCGCTTTTTGCAAAACACGAAGGCAGCGTTCTGACACATCAATACATTTTGAAAGAAATTTGGGGTGTTGGTTATCAAACTGAAACGCAGTATCTGAGAGTTTTTGTCGGAACACTTCGTAAAAAAATTGAAGACAATCCCAACCAGCCCAAACATATCATTACCGAAAGCGGAGTCGGTTACAGGTTTCAGTAAGTTAAACACAATGGCATAAGGAAATTCTTAATAATCATTAAGGCAGAAAGATTTATTTTCAAACTTAGCTTTGTGCCTTAAAATTGTATTTAATTATTAACGCTTTGTGCCTTTGTGTTACAAAAATATATTTCAATCTTTATATTTTCTTTATACAAACGTTCATTTTTTTTATCTTTTACCGATAGGCTTCTTACCACTTTTGCATCATCAATTATTAAATGAATGGAAAAGTCAAAAAATGGAATTAACAGCAAGATTACTGCTGCTTCCTTATTGGTTGCCTTAGGAATTATTTACGGCGATATCGGTACAAGTCCACTTTATGCTCTCAGAGCAGTTATTGGAGAAAGAGAAATTACGGAAACATTGGTCTTAGGAGGTGTTTCCTGTATCTTCTGGACTTTGGTTTTACAAACAACTATCAAATATGTCTGGCTGACTTTAAAAGCCGATAATGCTGGCGAAGGCGGAATTTTTTCATTGTATGCATTAGTTCGCCGTTACGGAAAATGGCTGGCAATTCCGACAATTCTTGGCGCAACCACATTATTAGCAGATGGAATTATCACGCCTCCGATTTCCGTAGCTTCAGCAGTTGAAGGGTTGGAAATGGTTAAAGGTCTGGAACATATTCCAACGGTACCGATTGTCATTGTAATTCTTTCTTTATTATTCTTTTTTCAAAGATTCGGAACGCATAAGATTGGTCGGGTTTTCGGTCCTGTAATGGCAATTTGGTTTGCAATGCTATTTATTTTGGGAATTTCACAAATTATCCGATTTCCATCAGTAATCAAAGCTTTGAGTCCGCATTATGCTTATGAATTACTGGTCAATTATCCTCACGGTTTCTGGCTTTTGGGAGCGGTTTTTCTTTGTACGACAGGAGCAGAAGCGTTGTATTCTGACCTTGGACATTGCGGTAAAAAGAATATCAGAATTACTTGGATGTTTGTAAAAGTTTGCTTGATTTCATCTTATTTGGGACAGGCAGCCTGGCTTTTAAATGAAGGTGGAACAGCTCTTGATGGAAGAAATCTTTTTTACGAAATAATGCCACAATGGTTTTTGATTCCCGGAATTATCATTGCAACATTAGCAACCGTGATTGCTTCGCAGGCTTTAATCAGTGGAAGTTATACACTAATCAGTGAAGCGATGAATCTTAATTTCTGGACTAGAGTAGCGGTAAGGCAACCTTCCAATATCAAAGGTCAGATCTATATCCCGAGTGTGAATAATATCCTTTGGGCAGGTTGTGTTCTGATGATTGTCTATTTCCAGTCTTCGACACATATGGAAGCGGCTTATGGTTTCAGTATTACGATTGCAATGATGATGACAACGATTCTGCTTTGTTACTTCCTGATTTACAGATTGAAATGGAACAAGTTTTTAGTCTTCGGATTATTGATTTTATTTGCGACGGTTGAGATTTCATTTTTCATTGCTAACGTTGCTAAAATTAAGGAGAGATGGATGTTTTTGTTCTTCGAGTTATTCATTTTTATGACAATGTATGTCTGGTTTTTTGCGAGAAAAATCAATAACAGATTTACGAAGTTTGTTGACCTTGGACAATTTGTCCCTCAAATCAAGGAGTTAAGCTCAGACCAGGATATTCCAAAGTTTGCAACGCATTTGGTTTATTTGACTAAGGCCAATCATCGTCACCAGATAGAAGAAAAAATCATCAAATCTATCTTTTCAAAAAATCCTAAAAAAGCAGATGTTTATTGGTTTCTCCATATTAATAGGACAGAAGAACCTTATACTTTGTCTTATAATATTTCGGAATTGGTGGATGATAAAGTTATTAAAGTTAATATCAATATCGGATTCAGGATTCAGCCAAAAACCGAATTGTATTTCAAAAAAATTATGCAGGATTTGGTCAATTGCAAAGAACTCAATCTTCATATTCGTCCGGATGGTTCTTCCAAGTATAACAACGAACCGGATTTCAAATTTGTCATCATAGAAAAATTCCTATCCGTAGAAAATGAATTTGCTTTGAGAGAAGGTGTTTTACTTAATTCCTATTTCTTTCTGAAGCGACTTGGTCAAAGCGATGAAGCAGCATTTGGGTTGGATAAAAGTGATGTTGTGATAGAACACACGCCTTTGGTATATCAGCCTGTTTCGAAAATCGATTTGAAACGGGAAATCAAAACTCAGCCTATTTTATAAATCTAAATTTTATCATTAATCCAATGAAAAAAAATATCATCATAGCCTTGTGCTTATGGTCTTTGAACAGTAATGCTCAAATTTTAACAGAAATCGACAAAAAAAGTATTGTTCAGCAAGTTAAAAAAGAAATTCTTGACAGTTTGAAACTTCAAACCAATTCTAAAATTGATACAACCGATACTGAATTACCGAAAGTCAATAAACAATTCGGAGAACCATTTGAAGGTCTCGATATGAGCTGGGCAAACGGAAGCGACAGACGAACTAAAAATATATGGAAGGATAACCAGTTCTTTGTTCCGAGTGTTTTGGTAGATGTCAATTACAATTATTCTTTCAATAACCCGATTGATAATACGGCGATTGGAAGCACAGCGGTTGCAAGGCATAATGAGGTTCAGATTGCGGCTTTACATTTTGGCGGCGATTTCTATTACAAAAATGCAAGAGCGAGAATCATGACACAGTTTGGAACACGTTCAGTCGTCATTCCGAGAAACGATTACAGCCCTTACCGCGGACAATATAAACTGAATGATGTTTATCGATATCTAAGTGAAGCCAATGCCGGAATCCATATCAACAAATGGTACGGAATCAATATTGACGCAGGTTTGTTTATGTCTTATATTGGACTCAATTCTTTTTATCAGGCTGAGAATTGGGAATATCAGGCATCGTTCACTTCAGATAATACACCTTGGTTTTTTAATGGATTAAGGATTCAGATATTTCCGACCAGGAATTTAAAAATCGAACCCTGGATTATCAACGGCTGGCAGAGTTACGGGCGATTCAATGCGATGCCGGGATTTGGAGCGAATGTGACTTATATTCCTAACAGTAATCTGAAATTAATCACGAATAATTATTACGGCTCCGATGCGGCATTGATTCCAGACAGAAAAAGATTTCACAGTGACAACAGTGTTTTGTGGCGCTACTACAACAGACCAAAATCTGACGGGATTACTAAAATGGCGTTTTCTCTTACAGGCGATATCGGTTTTGAAAAAGGTGGCGGTGTGAATGGTTTCAATAATAATGATCCGGACAAACCAGCACAATATTTCTTAAGTGCAATGTTTTACAACAGGGTTTGGTTTGCGAAAGATAAAATGGCCTGGACTGTTGGTGGCGGCTGGATGAAAAATCCCGGACGGTATTTGGTTCTTTATCCAACTGGACAGGCAAGCCCGTTACCCAATCCGAACAATCCTACACAGACAGAAGGCGCATTCCCATTCTCAGCTAATCCGGGAGATCAGTTTGAAGGCTGGGATCTTTCTACCAACTTAGATTATATGCCGAATCAAAGCATTACATTCCGTTTGGAATTTGTTCATCGCGAAGCTAATGTTCCTTATTTTGCTGGTCACGGAGGTGTGACTTCGCAGACAGGTTACACTGTTTCTGAACTGGACCCGGATTGGCGACCTGATTTGGTCAAAAGAGAGAATCGATTGATTCTGGCAATTTTGTTTAGACTTTAAAAAAAGTAGAAGCTTTTTTATTAAGCTTCTACTTTGTGTTTATCATGTGATTATTTTCCTATACCGTCATTAAGAAACTGATTAAAAGGATAAATTTCCTTAAAAACTTTAACGGTATTTTTAACAAAGTTTCCATCCAGAACAGCTTCATCAGAAAGCGGATGAAAAACCGTGAATTGCTTGAATTTGAGATAATCGCCCATTGGATTTTCTTTGTCAAAACCTTGCGGCACTTTTACCAGTTTATCGCCTCGTAATTCCAGATTATCTTTGAAGGATTTTTTGTTGAGAATGTTCAGAAATTCATCACCTTCGGAACTGATTTTTTCACGGATGGATTTTAGGTTTTTTGGTTCGGTCATATAAACACCGCCAGCCAGGAAAGATTTGTTAGGTTCAAGATGAATGTAATAACCGGCGTGATTCAAAGTTTTCGGTCCTTTTTCTACCAACGATGCTCCGATATTGGTTTTGTAAGGCGTTTTATCTTTAGAAAATCTGGTGTCTTTATAGATTCTGAAAATACAATTCTTAGCTTCCAGTCGTTCAACACTTTTATCGAATTCCGAAACACCGGAAATAATCTCATTGACTACATTTTCAACATTCTCTTTAGCATTTAGATAAAGCTGCTTGTTCTCATTAAACCATTCTCTGTTATTATTGATTTCCAGAGTTGAAAGAAAGTTAAGCGTTTCCGGCTTGATAAGGTTTTTCATCAGAATAATATTTTAGATAAAATTAATAAAAAATCCTGCCGATGAAAGCAGGATTAAGATTTATTGTTTGATGAATTTGGATTTGTAAGTTTTGTTTTTATCTGTTTTGATATCAATCAAATAAACACCTTTTGATAGACTTTCCACATTAATTTCAGTTTGTTTAGAAACCGTTTTCAGCTTTTGTCCGGCAACATTATAGATGTTGATTTCGCTGATGCTTTCGTTATTTGAAAGATTGATTTTTAAAATATCTTTGACTGGATTTGGATATAATTTGATGTTGGCTTTCGTTACATCATTTACGGTTAGTATTTGATCATTGATTTTTAGATTATCAATATAAGCACTTCCACTAAAGTTATCGTGAACAAAGTTAACGCCTGTAATATTAGTTTGAGCAAAATTCGGAATCGTTTTGATTAATGCCCCATCAATGTAAAATTTGATTTCGTTGCTATTGGTTTCTGATCTTAGATGGTACCATCTGTTGGCTTCCCAAGTAAAATCGGTACTTTCATAGCCATAATCTTCATCATTTACTACTTCCAGATTACCTGTGTAGTTGAAAGAGTAGATAGAAACCGGCATAAATTCATCTGTATCTACAACTCCAAAAGTTCCAAACTCAAATGTAGAGCCTTCTAATTCTGTAATAAAAACATCAAAATCTACGATTGTATGTTGAAAATCATAAGCTCTATCAAATAGTTTAGCTGCACCATAGATAGGAAACCAACCAAAATCTTCCGCTTCATCTACACTTATTTTCAAAGATTGAGTTCCCTCAAAAGCTTTTTCTGTAGAAATCGTTTGATTGTTGATAGGAGCTTCATCATTGTTAAGTGTAACTTCCCAACCATTTTGTCCATTGATATCTCCAGCAGTATAACCTTCTGAAGCTTCGAAAGAAATGGTTTGTTGCGCAAAAGCAAATGATGAAACTAATGATAGAATTATTAAGTATTTATTTTTCATAAACTAAATTTTGCCAATGATAAGCAAAATTAAATTCAAATCAAATTCATAAAAGCCTTTTAATTCTAAGTTTTCGCTAAAAAGAACAGATTTTAGTATAATTTTTGGTCGGTTTCGCAATAGAAACTTCTCCGTTTGGACTTGCCTGTGATTTTACTTGTCAAAGGTTTTCCGCATTTCGGACAATTCTTTTGGTGATGCGCTTTCCAGTGTTTTTTCAAAGTGAATTCCCGTTTCCATTTTAGAAAATCGAAGCTGTAATTTCTGGATTCTTTGATCAGCTCATTTATTTTTTTTGCAGGAAGATGTCCAAGCAAACTTTCCGGCTGAACGGCAATTCTGAAAAGTACTTCATTCTTGATGATATTGCCGACACCGGAGAAAATATCCTGATTCATCAGCGCGTCGCAAACCATCATTTCGGGATTGGATTTTAATTTGAATTTGGCTTTTTCAAGGTTCCAAATGTCACTCATCACATCAGCTTCCCAATCGATAGTTTTCAGGAAGTCATTGGGTAAAAGCTTAACAGAACAAGTGAAGAAAAGCATTTTTCCGTTTTTGAAACTTAATCCTAGACGAAGATTTTTGTCCGGTTTTGTCTGTTTATCAATCTCGTAAGATCCAAACATGAGGAGATGAATTCTGATATTGATGTCGTCGAAAATTAAATAGGTTTGCTTACCATAAAGTCGGATTTCGTTTAAAGTTTTACCGACAAGAATACCTTTGTCAATCTTTGCATTTCCGACAGCAGCAGTAACCTTTTCTCCAACAAATTTGTTGAGATCTTCTTTCATCAAAACTATGGATGGACCTTCTGGCATAACAACTTTTTTCAGGAAAAATCAAATATTATTCCTTTAAAAATAAAATATGGCTTATTTTTGAATCCATTATGGATCTGAATTCAATTTTTACCAATCAACGTACAGGAAATAATCCGCACACAAAAGTTTCAAGGACTGATTTTCAGAGGGATTTTGACAGGATTATTTTCTCGTCAGCATTCAGAAGATTGCAGAACAAAACGCAGGTCTTTCCGCTTCCTGGAAGTGTTTTTGTACATAACCGTTTGACGCATTCATTAGAAGTTTCCTCTGTTGGTCGTAGTTTGGGAAGTGTGATAGGAGAATTTATCCACGATAATTTTGTCAGTGATCTTAATGAAGAATCAAAAAACTTTTACCTTCATAATTTAGGAAATGTGATTGCGGCAGCCTGTCTTTGTCATGATGTAGGAAATCCTGCTTTTGGACATTCCGGAGAAGATGCGATTGCCAGTTACTTTGACAGGAATGAAAGCGATTTGAAATCGAAATTCAATGAAAAAGAATGGGCGGATCTGGTGAATTTTGAAGGAAATGCCAAATGCCAATGCAATCAGAGTTTTGGCACAACAACAGCAAGGCAAAGATGCTGGCGGAATCCAATTGACATTTGCAACTTTGGCTAGTATTGCAAAATATCCTTGCGAAGCGATTGCTAAAAAGAAAGGCAATATCCACAGAAAAAAATTCGGTTTTTTCCAGAATGAAAAAGATATTTTCTTGGAGATTGCAAAAGGAACCTCGATGATCCTGGAAAATGAAAATCCATATATTTTTAGGAGACATCCATTTGTTTGGCTGGTAGAAGCTGCTGACGATATTTGTTACAATATCATTGATATGGAAGATGCACACAGATTAGGAATTGTTTCCACTGCCGATTGTAAAAATCTTTTCTTCGAACTGGTAAAATCTGAAACGGACGATATTAACAGAATAGAGCAAAAACTGGATTCGATAAGTAATGAAAATGAACAAATCTCTTACCTTAGAGCTAAGGTTATTAATGCTTTAATCAATAAATCTGTTGAGCTTTATAAGTCTAACTTCAACAAAATTCTTGAAGGAAATCTTGATAAAGGGCTTTTGGATATTTATAAATCCGAAAATAAAACGCTGCAGGATATCGAAAGCTTTTCCATTGAAAAGATCTACAATCATAAAGCTGTTGTTGAAATCGAAAATGCCGGTTATAATGTAATGTACGAATTATTGGATCATTTTATTCCATCAATTTTGAAAACAGCAGATGAAAGAAAATCTTACGATAAAAAAGCATTAAAGCTTCTTCCAAAACAATTTTTTTATGAAGACGGAACAGATTATCAGAAAGTCCTTGGTGTAATTGATTTTGTTTCGGGAATGACAGATAATTTCGCAACTGATCTTTATAGAAAAATAAAAGGAATTGATATTGGGATGACGATGTAATAATTAGTTCACAACCAAAAACATCTACAAAATGTTTTTTGATTTTTTCTTTAACATCTTCAATATCAACTTCCCGTTCTAATTCTCTTTTCAAGGAAGTCACTTGTTTATCGGTAATTCCGCAAGGGATGATGTATTCGAAATAACGCATATCTGTATTTACATTGAGAGCAAATCCATGGATTGTAACCCAACGTGATGCTTTTACACCCATTGCACAGATTTTTCTTGCATAAGGTTGCCCTACATCCAGCCAGACGCCTGTTTCGCCATTGGAACGTTCTCCTTTCAGTCCATATTCTGCAATGGTTCGGATAATGACTTCTTCCAAGTCGCGCATGTAACGATGGATATCTGTATAAAAATTTTCCAGATCCAAAATAGGGTAGCCAACAATCTGCCCAAATCCGTGGTAAGTAATATCACCACCACGATTCACTTTGACATAAGTCGCATTGATTTCCTTCAGTTTGTCTTCGTTAGCTAAAAGATTTTCCTCGTGACCACTTTTCCCAAGCGTATAAACATGCGGATGCTCTACGAAAAGAAGATAATTATTGGTCGTTTTTTGATGGTCTGGATTTTCCCGATTAAAGATTTTGGTTTCGAGATTTTTTTTCAGTAATTCTTCCTGATAATCCCAGGATGGCTGGTAATCTTTGGTTCCCAAATCCTGAAATTCTACTTTTTTATTGATAATGGAATTCACTGTAATTGAATTATTTCTACAAATTTACTCATTATTTCATCAAATCACAATAAACAAAAACCACCCGAAGGTGGTCACTATAAAGAATAAAATCTGAAATATGACTTATTTTACAACAAGTTTTTTTGTTTCTGTCTGACCTCCGTATGAGATTTTTACCAGATAGATTCCTGCGGTTAGATTTTTTACATCCACTTCTTGTGCAGAGAAACCAGATTTGTTATTGATAACAGTTTCATAAACTTTCTTTCCGGTAAAATCAAAAATTTCAACATTACCGTTTTTGGAATCGGCTTGTTTTACATCAAATAAGATGTTAATTTTTCTATCCTCTTTTGTTGGGTTGGGATAAATACCGAATGTCCCTTTTTTACCAAAATCTGCAACAGATAGTTCACTGGTAATATTTTTATACTTGAAGTACATATTACCTGTAGAAGCACCGCCATTAGAAGTAAAATACATTCTGTAATAGTTGCTGCCTTCTTTGATATAATATACGACATCTGTGTATACTCCTGAAGTTGGCTTCCAGGAATGTCCAATCGTTGTAATCTCTTTTGAGAAAATAGCCGCAGAGGGTAGAGTATAAGTTGATGTAGCCTGAGTTTCAGGTTTTACATATGCAATAGTTACGTTCGGTGACTGGATTGTTCCGGACATCAGATACATCATGATATTGTTATAGAAAGTCCAGTATCTTGTGAACATGAGATCCCATTTTGCTTTGGAAGGCTCGATGTTTTCAACTTTTGCTCCGGTTGTAAATGAAAAATAATTAAAATATGCATCATCTGTCCCGCTGGCAATCGTTCTTGTTTGTGTTGCATCCCAAGATGTTCCGTTCCATTTGGCATATTTGAATGTATAGCCTGACGAATATTCATTAATAAAGAATTTGTAATAATCCCCGTTTCCATATTCCAGAACAAACACGACCTTTCCCAATATTTTATGAGTACTCAGGTCATAACTTCCCCAACTGAAGTTAAAGCCGCCTGATGGTAACAATGTTGCATTATCAAAAGCGCCATCCTGTAGCTTGTCTGTTTTGTCCGGATTATAAAGTGGTTCACCCCAGTTAGCTTTATCACCCGGTACAACAGTATCAAAGGCTGCAGGATTAGCAGAAACCTGGTAAACTTTCACATTGTTTGCGTCATTCACTCTTTCTCCAAAATCCATTGCTGAGTTTCTGTAAAAAGCGATATCCCAACCGGTTGCGGGTTGCGAAATGATTTTGTTTTCAGAAAAATCAAAGAATACTCTGTTTGCATACTGAGCTCCCATTGATAGTTCTACGGAAGTATATCCATATTCATCTGTTTGTGATAATACTGTTTGACCAACTGCCAAAGTCAGAGCTGATGCAAGAAATAGTTTTGTTTTCATAATTGCTTATTGATGTTATTTTTATTTAGAATAATTATACAAAACTATATATTTATTTTTAATTATTCTAAATAAATATATATATTTGTCGAAAATTATTTCTAATGGATAAGAAAATAATGAGTGTTTTAGGGCTTTTGTCCATTAATATGGTCCTTGCTCAGAAAGATTCAGTAAATCAGAAAAATATTGAAGAAGTTGTTATTACAGGACAATATAATCCTCAGTCAATCAACAAATCGATATATAAAGTAGAAGTAATCAATGAGCAGCAAATAAAGAATATGGCAGCTACAAACGTTGCCGAAGTATTAAATCAAAGCCTGAATATACTGATAACACCTGATACGAAGTCGGGGAATTCCACAGCCAACATCCTTGGTTTAGACGGGAATTATGTCAAGATTCTTATAGATAATATTCCGGTTGTCGGAGATACAGGGCTTGGAAGTAATATTGATCTTACTAAATTAAGTCTTAATAATATAGAACGTATAGAGGTGGTACAAGGAAGCATGGGTGTGGAGTACGGAAATGGAGCTTTGGCAGGAGTCATCAATATTATTACAAAAAAATCTGCTTCACAAAAGGTCAGTCTTCGGGCTTCTGTTCAGGAAGAATCTGTAAGAGACGGATATAGCTGGAGAAAACGGGGGAAAGGGAGGCATATACAACATAATGATTTTATGGGTTATGAAGGCAGTAAAATGGGATATAAATATTTTGAAAGAGATAACAATAGAGGTTATGACTGGAACCCTAAGAATCAATATGATATCAATGCTTTGTTGAAATATTCTAAAGGAAACACATCATTGTTCTATAAGATTTCTTATCTGAATGAAAAATTTAACTTTTACAATCCTGTAGTAGAAAGAGATCCATTAAATGACGGCGAAGGTGGCGTGACCTATACAAGCAAGGATCGTGAGTATAATACAGAACGTTGGATTAATCAATTCAATATTCAGACTAAGCTGGGAAATATCCATTATTTGGGTGATTTCTCTTATCAAAATCAAGATCGCCAATATCGTGATTATATTTATGATATTCCTCAAAGAAGTATGAGAACAAAAGATGAAAGTCTGTCTTATTATGATACGAAAGTTTTCTATTCCAGAGGAATGTTAAGTAATTTTCTAAATAATAGCAAGTTTGACTTCCAGTTAGGTTATGAGTTGGATCATACTAATGGTTATGCTGCGCTCATTGCATTAGAAGGCTTAGGCAATAATATCATTAAAAGGAAAATTTTTACTTATGCTAATTTCATCTCTGCCGAATGGAATGTGAATGACAAATTGACATTAAGACCAGGCGCACGGCTTTCTTTGAGCGATAGATTTGAAAATCAATTCAATTATTCCTTATCCGCAAGATATAAAACTTCCGAAAATTCTAATATCCGTGGTGTTTTTGGTAGTGCAAACAGATATCCCACTTATGAAGAGCTATTCATGTATTTTGTGAATACTAATCACGATGTCCAGGGTAATCCTGATTTAGATCCTGAAAAAGGCTTTTCTGTTGGAATGTTTTGGGATCAGAATTTTTCAACAACCGGCAATTGGAAAATTGCCTATAGCCTAAATGCATTATATATGGATGTGAAAGATAGAATAGAACTTGTAACTATAAAACTTCCTTCTACATTTAAATATTTGAATATCAACGCTTATAAAAGCTTATTGTTTTCAGCAAATGTGGATTTTAGGAAAGATCAGTTCGTATTTAGGCTAAAAGCTTCAGTTAACGGTATTTCCCGAGAAATGATAGACTTGGCCCAAACTTCTCCGACAGATTTTAAATATAATCTACAGGCAGGTGCATCCGCAACTTACAGTCTTAAAAAATTCCAGACTCAATTCGCATTGTACTATAAATATTCTGGGGAAGAACAGAGATATGTTTCCAATGGAACGGGTTATGACCTTGGAAAAATGGGTGATTTTCATATGATGGATTTTATTGTAACACAGCCATTATGGAAAAATCAATTTGATTTGTCTGTAGGTGTTAAGAATATTTTCGATGTGACTTCCGTCAGTAATACTGCTGTTAATTCAGTTGGACACGAGATATCTACAGGTGTTAGCAATCTTTTCTACGGAAGAAGTTATATAGCAAGATTAACCTATCAATTTTAAAAAAACAGTAATGAAATTAGTAAAGATTTTATTCATTTTATCTTTTGTAATCTGCCTTCAGTCCTGTTTGGCAGCAGATGATGATCCAGTAAGTGTTCCACCAATTACAGGACAGACATTAGATCCGGATTTAGGGGGTGCAAAACAAGGAAATCAAGTTTGGGTTGATCTTTCGGAGCCTAAAGACAGGAGTATGACCTCTAATTTAAGAACAGATTGGGATTTAGGCTTCTATTCCGGAGATGAATTTCGTGTTGTCATAAATGGTTCAATTATAATGGCGGCTGGCAAAATACCCGATGCAACTGATATTGATTCAATTACATCTGCTCAGGTTGCTTCATTACAAAACGAAGTAATGGTAGGAAGTTTTCTTGCTTCTAATCTTCAATATGTAGATAATCCCAACGGAATGTTTCTAACTCAGACGACAGGTATAGCTCCTATTAATGCTAGTGATAGAGACAATCCCGTATACCTCATCAATATGGGTAGAGATATCTATAATGGAACTATAACACCGGGTTCAGCAATTACGGGAGGTAATGAAAGAGGCTGGTATCTTTTGCAGATTACAAGAGCCAATACAGGCTATAAACTGAAATACAAAGATCTGAGTTCTGCCAATCCTCATATGGAGTATATTCTTACAAAAAATTCAGATTATGCTCTTAATTTTTTCAGTTTGAAGAATGGTAAGGAAGTTACAATTCAACCAAAAAGAAAAAATTGGGATATAGGTTTTACAGTTTTTACTAATGAAGTTTTTTATTCACCGGGAGTTTCTGCTGGAAGCTACGTCTATGCGGACTTTGTAATTAGTAATATCACCGATGGCGTTGGTGCATATCAAGTTAATATTCCTGCTGGAACCAATGCGGATCAATATTATAACAATTTCAAAACAAGTGATATTGATGCTTCTAAATTTATTTTTAATGATCAAAGAGCTATTGGAGATCATTGGCGAACAGTTACAGGAAGTAATGGAGCACAAGTTTACGGAGATCGATTTTATATAATAAAAGATGCAGAAGGTTTTTTCTTTAAACTAAGATTCAACAAAATGATGAATGATAAAGGAGAAAGAGGCTATCCACAATTTGAATACGAAATACTTTAAATCAATCAATAAGCTTATGAAAAATATCAAAATAGCTATTTTATCAACACTTCTTTTAACAGGTTTTTCCTGTAAAAAAGAAGACACAAAAGTTGCAAAATCAGAAGAAACAAAAACTCCTATTTCCAGCCAAAGGATTGTAAGTATCAGTGGCGGCGTTACAGAGATTGTCGCGGCTCTTGGCCATGAAAAAGAAATCGTTGGAATAGACGTTACAAGCACTTACCCTGAAAGTCTTGAGAAAACGGCAGAGAATCTTGGCCATGTCCGCTCAATGACTGTTGAACCGATCATGAAGCTCAATCCAACTTTGATTTTGGCTTCCAGTAAAGATATCAATCCGGACCTGCTGGAAAAAATCAAATCTTCCGGAATTCAAACCGAATTATTCAACCAGGAGTTTTCAATCAATGGAACCAAAAAATTGATTGACCAGGTTGCAAAAGCTTTAGGAAATACCAATCAGCAGGCATTATTAGATAAAATTGATACTGATGTAAAACAAATCCGGCCAATTGTTAAAAAGCCAAAAGTTCTTTTCATCTATGCAAGAGGTAATATGATGATGGTTGCAGGGAAAAATACGCCAATGGCAAGCATTATAGAAATTGCGGGAGGGCAAAATGCAGCTAATGATTTCGAAGATTTTAAACCCTTGACGCCGGAAGCGGTTATACAATCAAATCCGGATGTATTGTTATTCTTCACAACCGGTTTGCAAGGCTCTGGCGGCGCAGAAGGAGCTCTTAAAATGCCGGGCGTTTCTCAGACCAATGCCGGTAAGAATAAGAAAATCATTGCTTTGGATGGTGGATTATTATCGTCCTTCGGGCCAAGAGTTGGCGAAGCTGCATTGAATTTGAACAGATTATTAATAGAATCTTCAAAATAAATTTTTATCAGCGAAAATATAAGTCTATATTCTTCTAAAACCAATGACTTTGAGATCAAAAAATATCGGCTTTTATATAGCGATCGGCTTGTTATCCTTAGTTATAATGATGATTACAGCGCTTAATATCGGTGTTTATGAGTTCGGAAAATCTTCTGCTTATGAAGTTTTTTGGAAACATATATCGGGTAATCCGTCATTATCTCTCAGCGAAAAATATGTTATTTGGGAAGTGCGAGCTTCCAGAATCGTTATGGCGGTTTTGATTGGGAGTATGTTGGCTGTTTCAGGAACTACCTTGCAAGGGATGTTCAAAAATCCGTTAGCAACCGGAGATTTAATTGGACTGACTTCCGGGGCAACGCTTTTGGCAGCTATTGCGATTGTTTTAGGACATACATTCCAGGATTATCTTCCGGAATGGATCAGGTTTTCCCTGGTCAGTGTTTCTGCTTTTCTGGGTGCGCTGTTATCAATGATTTTGGTTTACAGAATTTCAACTTCCGGCGGAAAAACAAATGTCGTAATGATGCTATTAAGCGGTGTCGCCATTACAGCCATCGGTTTTGCCATCACCGGAATGCTAATTTACATCTCCAAAGACGACCAGTTGAGAGATTTAACCTTTTGGAATTTGGGAAGTCTGGCTTCGGCAACTTGGACAAAGAATGCCATTCTATTTGGAGTTTTGTTGATTTCCTATTATGTGTTGTTACCAAAAGGAAAAGCATTGAATGCAATGATGTTGGGCGAAAAAGATGCACAGCATTTGGGGATCAACGTCGAAGTTCTGAAAAAGCAGATTGTTATTCTCACCGCATTGATGATGGGAACTTGCGTTGCGTTTTCCGGAACGATAGGATTTGTGGGATTGATAGTGCCTTATATTTTAAGGTTGTTATTCCGGTCAGACTATCACTTTATTTTACCGTTGTCAGCCATTTGCGGAAGTATCCTGTTACTGTTTGCAGACACACTTAGCAGAACCATTGTTGCACCTTCAGAATTACCAATCGGGATTTTGACAGCCATAATGGGTGGGCCGGTTTTCATAGCGATTTTGTTAAAATTCAAAAATAATTTAAGATGATTAAAGGATATCAAATCAATTATCAGAATCAGAATGTCAGCATCTTAAAAGGTATTGATGTCGAAGTTGGTTACGGCGAATTTTTGGCTATTGTTGGGCCCAATGGTGCAGGGAAATCCAGTCTTCTCAATGTTCTAGCCAACGAAATCAAAACTGATAAAAAACAGCATATTCTTTTCAAAGACAAAATCCTTACCGACTGGAAATTAGAAGATCTATCAAAGCATAAAGCGAAGTTTTCCCAACATAATTCGCAGGATATTCCGCTTTTGGTAAAAGATGTAGTGATGATGGGGCGTTATCCATATTTCCATTCTCAACCTAATTCTGAGGATTTCAAATGTGCGGAAAATGCAATGACAGATACAGATATCATCCATTTGCAAAACCGGGATTATAATTCTTTGTCCGGTGGGGAAAAACAACGTGTGCATCTGGCAAGAGTTTTAGCTCAGTTAGATAATGACGTGACGCATCGACTATTATTTCTAGACGAACCACTTAATAATCTGGATGTTAAACATCAATACAAAACTTTAGAATTAATAAAAAAATTGACTCAAAAGAAAAATACAACGATTGTGGTTTTACACGATCTCAATTTGGCAGCACATTTTGCAGATAAAATTCTGTTGATGGAAAGTGGGAAAGTTTTGTCTTACGGTTCACCGGAAGAGGTTTTCACGCAGGAGATGATTAGCAAGGCTTATCAATTCCCATGCACTATTTGTAAACACCCTGTCAATCAGGAAACGATGATTTTATTTGGATAAGATTGGGGCAGCTTTTCCGCCCTCCGCTATTATCTTTTTGCTCGGCATAGCCTCTCGCAAAAAGGATAACCGCTCAGGTCGGGCTGCGGGCTTGGTCGGAATAACAAATTATCGCATTAAAATGAAAACAATTAAAATCAACTAAAAAAATTAAACCATAAAAAATATTTATTATGAATACAATTACAACCCAATTAAAAGAACAATGGGAAGCTCTAAAATTAGAAAACCCACACCTTAGAATAAGAAACGCAGCAGACCAGTTAGGTGTCAGCGAAGCCGAACTTTTAGCGACCAATGTCAACAATGGTGTAACCGTTTTAAAACCAGAATTCGCAGCCCTTTTACAGGAAATTGAAAAACTGGGAAAAGTCATGGCTTTGACACGTAATGACGAATGTGTACATGAGAGAAAAGGTATTTATTTGAACCCTGATTTCAGTAATCCGCACGGACAGGTTTTTGTAGGTGAAGACATTGATTTGAGAATCTTTATTAATTCCTGGGAATTCGGATTTTCTGTTGTTGAAGGCGATAGAAAAAGCTTTCAATTCTTTGGAAAAGATGGATTGGCACTTCACAAGATTTATTTGACGAATAATAGCAACGACTCAGAATTCGATGCTTTGACAGAAAAATATAAATCGGCGGAACAATCTTCAGAGGTTGTAACAGAACCAATTGTTGCAAAAGCTGTAGAAAAGGCAGATTCTGAGATTGATGTTGCTGGTTTCCAACAGGCCTGGAAAGATTTAAAGGATACACACGATTTCTTTATGCTGACCAAAAAATTCGGGGTTAGCAGAACACAGGCTTTGAGATTGGCACCGGAAGGTTTTGCCAAAAAAATAGATAATTCCAAGGTTGTGAATGTATTGGAAGATGCTTCTGAAAAACAAGTTCCGATAATGGTTTTCGTTGGAAACAGGGGAATTATCCAGATTCATACCGGTAAAGTGAAAAAAACGCTTTGGCATCAGCAATGGTTCAATGTGATGGATCCGGATTTTAACCTGCATCTTGACACAACAAAGATTGGTGAAACCTGGATTACTAAAAAACCAACAGAAGATGGCGAAGTTACTTCAGTGGAAGTGTTCAACAATGATGGCGAATTTATCGTTCAGTTTTTTGGGAAAAGAAAACCAGGCAATCCGGAACTGCAGGAATGGAAAGATTTGGTTGCAGCTTTGTAATAATTTAAGGCCGTTTTAATAGCTCAATTGGCTTGAAACGGTCTTTTCAGATCTTATTCCGACAGAATTTAATCTTTTGATTAATAGTAATATGAAGGATGCTTGTCAAAATTATTTATTTTATTCAAATTACTTTTTCCCATATTTGTAAAATAAATCATCACCAAATGCAGGCATTACTTTTAGAGGACGATGCGGTTTTGTCTTCAGAAATTGCACTTTTCCTAGAATCCAAATCCATCAAAACCGACAAAGCGGAAGATGGTGAAAAATTTCTCGATATATTTTCTAAGAAGCCTTACGACGTTTTTCTTTTGGATATCAATGTTCCTAAAATCAATGGATTGGACATTTGCAAAACCATCAGAGAAAGCAATTCAGAAACACCGATTATCATTATTTCTGCCTATGACGGCATCGAGGAGAAGAAGGAAGCTTTCTTGAGAGCTGCCGATGACTATTTGGTGAAGCCGTTTTTGCTGGAAGAATTGTTGTTGAGAATCAATTCCCAAATGAGAAGGCTAACGCCAAAAACGGAAGAAAAAGAAAAAATTGTTATCGAAGATCTAATCATTTATCCCGAAGACAGCAAGGTTTTCCGTTCCGGAGAAGAGATCAATTTGACCGTAAAAGAATTCCAATTATTGGTTTTATTAGCCAAAGCCAATGGCAGAACACTTTCTAAGCAGTATATTTCCGATGAAGTCTGGAAAAACCAGTTCCAGTCTACCAACAATGCTATCGAGGTTTACATCAACTTTTTGAGAAAGAAAATTGATAAAAATTTTAAAACTAAACTGATCCATACCAGACCAGGTTTTGGATATTACCTTAGTCCACTGTAAGAGTTTGAGAGTTTTATCGAAATCAATTATAATTTATCACTCATCATTTATCATTAAATAATGTCATTAAAACGTAAAATCGCACTTAGCTTAAGCATTGCATTTTCCTTGATTTTCGGGATAATGATGTTTGTGATTTACGTATCATTCAATGATTTTAGACGGGATGAGTTTAAGCTTAGATTTCAGAAGCGTTTGGTTTTTACGGTTAATTTTATTGAGAAAGCTAATGATTTTGAAAGAGAAGCACCTTTGTTTTTTGACGAAAACTCTGATAATGTCCTTCTTAATGAGAACATTATCATACTGAATGCTGAAAAAGAATTGGTTTACAGTACTTTAAAAGACAAAAAAGTAACTTGGGACAAACATTTGCTCGATAGTCTCGACAAAGAAAAAACGATTTATAACGAACATTCCGAACCTGAGATTTACGCTGCATTACGAAACATCAAAGGTGAAAATTACTACATTTTAACAAGTGCTCAGGACGTCACCGGCGAGTCCAAGTTGGCATTCCTCGGCTATACACTGATTTTTTCTTATATAATCAGTGTTTTATTAATTTGGTTTTTCAGCTATTATCTGGTTTCCAAATTTCTTCAGCCTTTGGAGATTCTTAAAAATCAAATTTCTGACACCAGCGTTCATCGACTCACTACTGATATTATTTTGAAAAACAGCAATGATGAAATTGGTGTATTGGCAAAATCTTTTAATATGATGACCAGCCGATTGGATGATGTTTTCCAGTCACAAAAGGATTTCAATTCCAGTGCGGCGCATGAGATGCGAACACCACTTACGAGAATGGCTTTCCAATTGGAAAATTTGATTCAGTTGGAAAATCATTCTACCAAAACTAAGACTACTTTGCAGCAGATGTTACAGGACGTTTATCAATTGTCGGACCTTACAAAATCATTGCTTTTATTATCAAAATTTGATAAAGAAGGGATTGCAAGTGTTTATGAAGAAGTCAGAATTGATGAAGTTGTTTTTGATGCATTTGAGACTGTTCATCGTAACTTCCCGGGATTCAAAATGGATTTTCAAATTGACGAAGAGAGTGTTGATGATTCTATTTTGACGGTGAAAGGCGTCAAGTCTTTACTGGAAATAACATTTATTAATTTGTTCAAAAATGCGGCTTTGTACTCAGATAACCAGGAAGTTGATATTTCTATCAAGGAGACCGATTTTAGGATTATTGTAAAAGTCCTTTCCTTTGGTTCCACAATTCCCGTTGAGGAAAGGGAAAAACTTTTCGATGCTTTTATGAGAGGAGGCAATTCGCATAACAAAGCAGGTTCTGGTCTTGGGTTACGCATCGTAAAACGTATTTTAGAATACCACAAAGCAGAGATTGATTATGCATCAGCTTTTGAAAACCAGAATCTTTTTACTGTGATTTTCAATAAATAAAAAAATATTTCTCACAGATTTAGCAAATTTTGCAGATTTTATTGACATCTGCATGATCAGTAAAATCTGCGAGATATTATTCTGTCAAAATCTATCATCTATCCGTCTATTATCTCTTCTCAAACAACAATTAAGCTTTTTTTAAGCCACATTTAAGTCCGTTTTAATCTCGGAAAGCCATTTTTGCAAAACCAAAACGAGATAAGAATGAACAAAATTACAACGCTGGTGTTATCCGTTTCGGCATTTGTTTGTCTTTCCGGGCAGCAGCAGATGTCCCTTCAGGATTGCGAACTGGCATTTCAAAAAAATAACCTCCAGCTTCTTGCCGCACAATACAATATCAGTATGGCCGATGCCGAAATTATGCAGGCAAAAATCTGGGAACTTCCACAGATAGAAGGTTATGTTAATGCCATCAATCCTCAAGACAAAAGAGTTTTCGATGTAGGGCGGGCAAAAGGTTTGGAAATCACGCAATTGATTTATCTGGGTGGAAAGAAGAAAAACGAAATCCAATTCGCAAAATCTAACAAAGAGCTTTCTCAATTACAATTCAATCAATTATTAGTAGACCTTCGTTCGCAGCTTCGGGAAACGTATTACAATCTGATTTACGAGCAAAAAAAGCAAATCAGTATTGATGCTCAGTTGAAGTATATGAATGAGCTTTTGATGGCTTACAAAGTCCAGACAGATAAAGGAAATATTTCTTTAAAAGATTATGTAAGACTTCAAAGCATCGTTATTCAGCTTAATAATGATAAAATCGAAATCAATAACAATATCCTGGCTTTGCAGCAAAATATGAAAGTTCTGACAGGCAATCAGGAAAAAGTGATTCCAAACTTACCAAAAACTGAAGAAAACGAAATCCTGATTTCACAGCCTTTCGGAGGCTTGGAAGTCCTCCAACAAAAAGCTTTGCAAAACAATGCAGATTATCTTTATAACCTCAAATTGATCGACAACAGCAAGCTTTATGCACAATGGCAAAAGTCACTCAACACACCGGACCTTAATCTGGGAGCGGAATATGACCAGGCTTCCGGAACCTTCAATAATGAAGTCAATTTGAAAATCGGAATTCCAATCCCACTCTGGAAAGTTAACAAAGGAAATGTTGAAAAAGCAAAGTATGCGATTCAGCAAAACGAAAAAAACTCAGAATACCAGAAACTTAATCTAGAAACTCAGGTAGAATCAGCTTACCAAACTTGGAAAAATCATTATGACCAATATTTTGAATTAAAACCGGTTGATCTGGAAAATCTGGAAACGGTTTACAACGGTATTCTTAAAAATTTCCGAAGCGGCAATGTCAGTTTGATAGACTTTACAGACTTTATGGAAAGCTACAGACAGACCGTTCTGCAGGTTTATGAGATGAAAAAGCAGATTATGATTTCCGCAGAACAGCTGAACCTATTAGTACAAACCAAAATCTTTTATTAATGCTAATGAAACTTGAAATGAAAAAAATAATTATACCAATTATCCTGTCAGCAGCATTACTTTCCTGTTCCAAACAAGAAGAAGTAAAGCCGGAAGTAACGAAGGGTTTTGAGCTCAGTAACACAATGTTGAAAAGCACAACATTTGCAAAGGTTGAAAAGAAATTTATCGAGGACGAATATAGTTTTTACGGAAAAATATCCGCAGATAAAAATAAATATATCGATATTTTTCCATTAGTTGGCGGTAATGTTCTCAGCGTGAATGTAGAATTGGGCGATTACGTGACCAAAGGTCAGGTTCTGGCAACAATCAGAAGTACCGAGTTGGCAGAGGTTCAAAAAGATGTGAGCGACGCAAAAACCGATTTGATAGTAGCCGAAAACAACCTTCGTGTCGCAAAAGAAATGTACGCCGGCAAACTTAACACAGAAAAAGACGTTCTGGAAGCAGAAAGCGAAGTCAAAAAAGCCAAAGATGCACTGCGCCGTTCAAACGATGTCAGTACGGTTTATAATGTGAAAAAAGGGAATATTTACAGTGTAATTTCACCAATTAACGGTTACATCGTTCACAAAGATATCAACAAGGATATGGAACTTAGAAGTGACCGTAGCGAAAATATTTTTGATGTCGCCAATACCAAAAATGTCTGGGCTATAATGAACGTCAATGAGGCTGACATCGATAAAATCAACCTCGGGATGAAAGCCCAGGTTTCCACATTATCTTATCCTGACAAGGTATTTTATGGACAGATCGATAAAATTTTCAAAATCATAGATCCGGATACTAATGCGATGCAGGCTAGAGTAGTGCTGGACAATTCGCAAGGATTGTTGATTCCGGACAGCAAGGCGACCATTCGGGTTTCATCTGCGGAAAATACAACGGCACTCGCCATTCCTTCCAAAGCTGTGATTTTTGACGACAACAGGTATTTCGTGGTAGTATACAGATCACCAACCGACATCAAGGTCAAGGAAATAAAAATCCTGAAGCAGAACTCCGAAACTACCTACGTTTCCCAAGGTGTTGCTGAGGGCGACTGCATCGTTACTAATAATCAACTATTGATTTACCGTTCTTTGAACAACTAAATTTTGGGCGTGTCCCTTTGTTTTTGCTAATCACATTTAGTCAATCAAAAGAACTTTTCAACAAGGCAAAAACAAGCGGGTCGGTCTACGGGCAGTCGCTCTCGCCTTCGGCGAGGAGCTCCAACAATGCCCTCCGCCCTCACGCATTTGCAATTCATTGTTTTAAGTCTTCGCTAAGTGAAATGGCTTTGCGGACTTGAAAAGCATTCAGTTTGTCAAAAAATCTTTGCGGACTTTGCGTTAAAACTAATTGCAATTTCAATCATAAAATAAAAAGTATGAACAAATTCATCAAAAATATCATAGCATTCTCGCTCAAGAACAAAGCCTTCACATTCATTTGGGTAGCGATTTTGGCGGTCGCGGGATTCATCAGTTTCAAGAATATGCCGATTGAAGCATTTCCTGATGTCACCAATACGCAGATTGTCATCATTACCCAATGGAACGGTCGAAGCGCCGAAGAAGTAGAACGATTCGTTACCACACCGATAGAGCTGGCAATGAGTCCGGTTCAGAAGAAAACCAGCGTCCGGAGTACTACAATGTTTGGACTTTCTATTGTCAAGATTTTATTCGAAGACGGTGTGGACGACATCTTTGCCCGGAATATGGTCAACAATCAGCTGAGAACAGTGAGTTTACCGGAAGGCATTGACCCCGAAGTTCAGCCACCTTACGGACCAACCGGAGAAATTTTCCGTTATACGCTGGAAAGTAAAGACCGGGATTCCAGAGATTTATTGACCTTGCAGACTTGGGTAGTTGACCGCGCGCTTAGAAGTGTTCCCGGTGTTGCAGACATCAACGTTTTTGGAGGTCAGGATAAAGTGTTTGAATTGAGCATTGACCCAAGAAAATTAGACAAATACAATCTCACACCAAGTGAAGTTTTAGAAGCTGTAACCAACAGCAACCTGAATGTCGGTGGCGATGTTATCGAGAAAAGTGGGCAAGCCTATGTTGTTCGTGGAATTGGCTTAGTAAAATCGATTTCGGATATTGAAAATATTACCGTTCACAGCGATGGCGGGAATCCGATCCTGGTTAAATATGTAGCCGATGTTCACGAAGGTTCTTTACCAAGAGTTGGTCAGGCATCATTGGATAATGAAAAAGATACGGTTGAAGGAATCGTGGTGATGCGAAAAGGCGAAAATGCGCAGGAAGTTTTGCTTGCTGTAAAAGCTAAAATCGATGAATTGAACAACAAAATTCTTCCGAAAGATGTGAAGATGAAAACCTTCTACGACCGCCAAAATCTGATGGATTTCACCACCAAAACGGTAATGCACAACCTTTTGGAAGGAATTATTCTCGTAACGGTTATCGTCCTGATTTTTATGGCAGACTGGCGAACTACCTTGATTGTTTCCATCATCATTCCATTATCGTTATTATTTGCATTTTTCTGTCTGAGAATGGCGGGAATGAGCGCAAACTTATTGTCACTAGGAGCGGTTGACTTCGGGATTATCATAGACGGCGCCGTCGTAATGGTGGAAGGGTTATTTGTAATGCTAGACCACAAAGCCCACAAATACGGAATGGAACGCTTCAACAAAATGGCAAAAGCCGGCTGGATAAAACAAACCGGAACAGGACTCGGAAAAGCGATTTTCTTCTCAAAACTGATTATCATCACCTCATTATTACCGATATTTTCTTTCCAAAAAGTGGAAGGTAAAATGTTCTCGCCATTAGCATTTACATTGGGGTTTGCATTGTTGGGTGCATTGATTTTTACACTGACTTTGGTTCCGGTAATGTCTCATTTGTTATTAAAGAAAAATGTAAGAGAAAAGAACAATCCATTCGTTAATTTTTGGGACAGAAGTGTAATGAAAGGTTTCAAATTCACTTTTAAAAATAAAAAAATAAGCCTTCTGGTTTCCACAGTTATTTTAGCGATTACTTTGTTCTCAGCCAAATTCCTCGGAACCGAATTTTTACCTCAGTTGAATGAAGGTTCACTTTGGATTACTGCAGAAATGCCTATGAGTTCATCACTCAAAGAGTCTTTGAAAACAGCTGACGTCCTCAAAAAAGATATCATGAGCTTCTCAGAAGTGACAGGCGTACTGGCGCAGACGGGTAGAAGTAATGACGGAACCGACCCGAATGGTTTTGGATTCGTGCAGTTTGCGGTAAGTCTGAAACCAAGAGAAGAATGGAAACGAAAAATCACTTATGATGAACTGGTGGAAGAGATTGATAAAAAGCTGAAGAATTATCAGGGAATTACATTCAATTATTCCCAACCGATTTCAGACAACGTTGCGGAAGCTGTTGCAGGTTTCAAAGCAGAAAACGGAATCAAAATCTATGGTGATAACCTTCATACATTAGACAGGTTGGCGGAAGAAGTTCTGGCTTCTATCAAAGATGTGGATGGCGTGAAAGAACCAGGAATCATCAAAAACATTGGTCAACCCGAAATTAGTGTAGTGCTGGACCGAAACAAAATGGCAGCTTATGGCGTTTTACCAGCGGATGCCCAAGCCGTTCTGGAAATGGCGTTCGGTGGGAAAACAGCGTCTGAAATGTTTGATGGCGAAAGAAAGTTTCCGATAAGATTGCGTTATGCCGAAGATTACAGAAAAAATGAAGAAGACATCGCCTCTCTGATGGTTCCGACGCAGGATGGCGCCAAGATTCCACTCAAGGAAATCAGTACCATCGAAAAAGAAAACGGAGCGGCTTTCATTTACAGAGACGATATCAAACGTTATATCGGGGTTAAATTCTCGATTCGTGACCGGGATTTGGGAGGAACTATTGCAGATGCTCAGAAGAGAGTGGCTAGAATCAAATTGCCGGACGGTTACTCGATTGGATGGACAGGACAATTTGAAAATCAACAAAGAGCTACGAAGAGATTAGCGCAAGTAGTTCCGATTAGTATTCTAGGGATTTTCTTCCTGTTGTTCATCTTGTTTGGAAATATGAAAGACTCGCTTTTGGTTTTAGCTAATGTTCCTTTTGCTTTGATTGGTGCGATTATCGCACTTCATTTGACGCATATGAATTTCGGCATCTCTGCCGGTGTCGGGATGATTGCCCTGATTGGAATTTGTATCCAGAATGGTGTGATTTTGATTTCGGAGTTTCATCAGAACGTTAAGAATGGTTTGTCCTTAGATTCATCCATAATGGAAGGTGTGAAAGTAAGAACCAGACCTGTAGTAATGACTGCTTTGATGGCATCCATTGGTTTGCTTCCTGCAGCACTTTCTACAGGAATCGGGTCAGAATCTCAAAAACCTTTGGCGATAGTGATTATTGGGGGACTGATTACGGCAACTGTTTTGACGCTTTTGATTTTCCCTATTATCTTCTGGATTTTCAACCGACGTAAGAATGAAGTGATAGATTAAGAGTTAAAAATCTCAATATTAATTTGAGTTATAGTTGTTACATTTTTCTCTCTTTTATTTGCGTTCCTCAAGGATTCTTCCTGAGGAACGTTTTTGTTTACTTTGATTAAATCTCAAAAACGTCTATATGTTTTACTAAAAACATCAAGACCTTTTCACTAAAACATCAAGACCTTTTTATGAAAACATCAAGTTGTTTTTAATGCTTTTTTTAAATGCCCTATTCATCGGACTTGGCGAAGGACATTTTTTTCTATAAAACAGCTTCGATTTTGTACTGAATTTCATTCAAAATTCTCACTTTCTAATCGGCGAAGCGCACCCCGAGCTGAGTGGAAATCCTTTTTTGCTTGTGCTCAATTTCTATTGAAGTCGAAACGTTTGCAAAAAAGATTGGGAACGGAGCGCGGATAAGGTGCTCAAAATATTTAACTTTGGATAAAAATTAAACGATGCGGAATTTTACTTTTATGCTGATGCTTGTCGTAAGTGTTAATGGATTTTCACAGAAATTCACGAAAGAAGAAAAAGCCTTTATTTTGACTGGTAATGCAAAAACCGCTTTGCCAATATATCAGACCAATAATGAACAGCAGCATAAGGTTTTGCTGGCTCAATCACAAGAGATTTCGCCGAAAGATAAAACGCTACCGATTCTTGTGGAACGTATGAGACTGGCTCTGGCAGCGACCGAAGGCGGTGTTGGCATTGCTGCGCCACAGGTTGGCATCAATAGAAGAGTAATACTGGTTCAGCGCTTTGATAAGACGGATTATCCGGTGGAATATTTCATCAATCCGAAAATAGTCTGGCGTTCTGAGCTTCTGAACAAAGGGCCGGAAGGGGACCTTTCTATTGACCAATTCAGAGAGCCTTTTTACAGAAGCTACAGTATCCGTTTGGAGTATTATGATCTGGACAATAAGAAGCACGACGAGATGGTAGAAGGCTTCACTGCCGTGATTTTCCAGCACGAGATAGATCATCTTTCCGGGATTTTGATTTCTGATAAATTCAGGAATGAGAAAGGATTGCAATACAAAGAGGTGAAAGTTTACCAGAAACCGAAAAATTAGGTCTGGTTTTTGAATAGAAAAATACCAATCAATAAAACCTTAAAACTATGAATTTTATTATCCGTTTGCTGATTACTGCGATTTCAGCATTTTTGCTAAGCAAAATCCTTTCAGGCGTACATTTTGATACCTTTGGCTCAACTATTATTTTCGCTATTGTTTTGGGAATCCTGAATGTATTCGTCAAACCGATTTTATCGATTCTGTCATTGCCTATTACGATTATAACATTAGGGTTGTTTTCCTTTGTTATCAACGCATTGATGATACTTTTAACCGATTATTTTATGGATAGTATGCAGGTGGATGGTTTCCTTTGGGCGCTGCTCTTCAGTATTCTGCTGTCATTGGTAACTTCAGCTTTCTCAACAATTTTCGAAAGCAACGATTAAAATAAAAAAAGAGTTTCAGGTTTTGAAACTCTTTTTTGTTGGGTTTTTATCTCTCGCAGATTTAACTAATTAAGCAGATGATAGAATTTGCTCAAATAGTCAGATCTGCGAGAATATCTACTTGATTCCTTTGATGAATTCTTTTCCTTTCTCTTCCCAATCTTGATTTTCCAGCAGAATTTTCACAAAAGCAGTACCGATAATTCCGCCTTGTGCTTTTTCTGTTACATTCTCAAAATCAGATTTATTTTTGATTCCAAAACCGATGAAAACTGGATTTTTTAAATCTAATGAAGCTAATCTATCAAGATAATTTTCGTTCTTCAAAATAGCATTTTCCTTTCCTGTTGTGGAAGAAGAACTGACTGCATATAAAAACCCCGAACTCAAAGAATCCAAATATTTGATGCGTTCTTCCGAAGTTTCCGGCGTTACCAGAAAAGTGAAATTCAAATTGTGTTTTTTGAGGATTTCGCCATATTTATTTTCAAATTCAATGGGTGGCAAATCCGGGATGATTAATCCTGAAACACCAACTTCTGCACATTTCTGACAAAAGTTGTCAAACCCAAACTGAAGAACAGGATTAAGATAACCCATTAATATTTTAGGAATTTTAACCGAATCTTTGATTTCGCCTAATTGCTCGAATAGTTTTTTGATAGACATTCCGTTTTTCAATGCCAGAGAATGCGCATCCTGAATCACAGGTCCGTCTGCAACAGGATCAGAATAAGGAATCCCGATTTCCATCATATCTGCTCCCGATTCTTGAATCAGTTTAGCGATTTTTCCGGTGTCTTCCAACTTTGGAACGCCTGCTGTAAAGTATATGTTTAGTTTTTTCATTTTGTTTAATGTATTAAAGTATTCACGTAAAATGTATTAACGATTGAGAATCATAAATACATTAAATACGTTTTACATTTTACAGATTTTAAAGATGTTTCAAATACGTTTCCATATCCTTATCACCACGACCGGAAAGACAAATCACGACTACATCATCCTTTTCAAATTTCTTTTTGTCCAAAACAGCCAAAGCGTGCGCACTCTCCAAAGCGGGAATAATACCTTCGATTTTTGTCAGCTCAAAAGCAGATTTCAAAGCTTCATCATCATTAATGCTGAAAAATTCTGCTCTTTTTTGGATTAAAAAGGTTAGCGTGCATCGGCCCAATTCCCGGATAATCCAAACCTGCAGAAATCGAGTGTGGTTCAATAACCTGTCCGTCCTCAGTCTGCATCACAAGGCTTTGACTTCCGTGCAAAATTCCTAATGTTCCAAGAAAAGTAGTCGCAGCTGATTTCCCTGAATCAACGCCTAAACCACCAGCTTCCGCTGCTATGATTTTCACATTTTCCTCGTTCACGAAATGATAGAAAGTTCCTGCTGCATTACTCCCGCCTCCAACGCAGGCAATGACATAATCCGGATTTTCTCTACCGATTTTTTCGTTCAGTTGCTCTTTGATTTCTTTTGAAATGATACTTTGAAATCTCGCTACCAAATCTGGGAAAGGATGCGGTCCAACCACACTTCCAATAATATAATGTGTAGTGGAAGGATTATTAATCCAATCTCTCAAAGCTTCATTCACAGCATCTTTCAAGGTTTTGGAACCAGATGTTGCAGGGACTACGGTTGCGCCAAGCATTTTCATTCGGGCAACGTTCGGCGCTTGTCTTTGGATATCGACTTCGCCCATATAAACAATACATTCCAAACCGAGTAAAGCACAAGCTGTAGCGGTTGCAACACCGTGCTGTCCGGCTCCGGTTTCTGCAATGATTCTATGTTTTCCGAGTTTTTTGGCTAATAAAGCTTGTCCCAACGCATTGTTGATTTTGTGCGCTCCTGTGTGATTCAGATCTTCTCTTTTTAGATAGATTTGAGTCTGGTGTTTTTCGCTCAGATTTTTTGCGAAATAGAGTGGAGTAGCGCGGCCAACATAGTTCTTCAGCAAATCCTGAAATTCATCTTGGAATTCTTCCGATTCTATGATTTGGATATATTTTTCCTGTAATTCGGCAACGTTTGGGTAAAGCATTTCGGGGATGAAAGCTCCGCCAAAATCGCCGTAATAACCGTTTTTATCTGGATTTTGAAAGTTCATTTATTCTTAAATTTTTCTAAGTCGTTATATTAAAATTGCTTTATTCTGTTCATTCAGACTTCGTAATATATTGATGTTTTCTTCGGAAGTATTGATGATTAAAATATCATCGTCATCGGAATCTATCCATTTATTATTATCAAATTCTGTTATGAAAATTCCCTTTCCATAAAGGATTTGGATGTCATTCCTTTCATAAAATGGTCTTAATTCCAATTTACAAAATCCTATGGTTTCAATTTCTCTCTCTTTTAAATTGGTCACCATTTTATTAAGCAAAAAACTGCCGTATCCTTTTGTTTTTTCTACAGAAACCAATCCGACAAGTTCAGCAAAACTGTGTAAATTCTCTTGTATTTCTAGTTTAAAATCAAAATTGATTCTTGCCAGCGAAACAATTCTGTCATCTTTTTTTAAAAAATGAAATTCAGAATTTTCAAATTTCATTTTGAAACTCGAAGAATCTAAATCAAGCCAATCTTCTATTTCCCAGGATTTTAAAATTAATTCGATGTCGTTATCTGATAAGTCTTTTGAGCGTTTAATAGAATATTGCATTTCCCAATTTATTTTGCTGTTATCTCTGGCTGATGCTTCACTTCAAAGTTCAAAGAATTGGCAATGAAACAATATTCATTCGCTTTCTGATGAAGTTCAACCGCTTTTTCTATCATTTCTTTTCCAGCAACAACAATCCTTGGTTTCAAAATAATTTCACTGAATTTTCCACTTCCGTTTTCATTTTCAATCATTGTTCCTTCCGCAAAATCTTCATATTCCAAAACCAGAATTTTGTTCACAGAACAAAGATGAAGATACCATAAGAGATGACACGAGGAAACCGATGCTAACAGCAAATCTTCAGGATTATGAAGTCCTGGATTTCCTAAAAATGCTGGGTCAGATGATCCCAAAATGTCAGCTTTTCCATCGACAGAAATTGTATAATTCCTTTGATAAGAACGATAGTTTTTCGTGGAGTCGCCGGTGTTTCCTGTCCAGACTATTTTACTTTTATATTGATGATGCTTCATTTTTTATTAATGATAAAAATTCTTTTACTTTTTCTAAATCTTTATTTCCAGCTTCGATTTCAAATTTTGAATTGATATCGAGCGCAGTTGGTTGATGGTTGATAGTTGTCAGTTGATTGAAGTTTTCCAACGAGATTCCGCCACTTAAAAAATAGGGAATTGGAATTTCGATATCATTTAAAACATTCCAATCAAAAGCGTTTCCTGTTCCACCAAATGCCTTAGAATCTGTGTCAAACAGAAGATAAAATTCATCAGAAGTTTGATTTCCAATTCTGATAACTTCTGAAATGAAATCTTCCGTTTCATCGCCGTGAAGCTGGATGAAATTCAGTTTTGCTTTTCCTGAAATTTCAACGATTTTTTCTAAATCTTCATTGACGAAGACGCCAACCTTTCCTGGATGATTGGTTTCTGAGATTTGCTCCAGACTTAAATGATTCAAAACATATCTTGGCGATTTTTCATAAAAAATAAATCCCAAAAAGTCAATTTTCAAATCCACTAATTCCTGAATCTGATTGAGTTTTGTTAATCCACAGACTTTTATTGTTGGTTTAATCATAATATCAATTTCCAAGTTGTCATTCTGAGGAACGAGGAATCTCAGAGATTGGCTTCGCCTAACCACTTCGTTAGGTTTCTTCACTTCGTTTCTCTGCGTTCAGAATGACACAGTTGTTATTTTAAATTATTACATTAGAAACAAATTCTTCGAATTTCTCTCCCGGATTTTTATTCTTCATAAAATACTCGCCCATCAAAAACCCGTCGAACCCTTTTTCTTTAAGGAATCTGAAATCTTCTTCGTTGTAAATTCCGCTTTCTGCGACTGACAAAATATCGTTTGGAAGCTTATTTTTCAAATCTACGGAATGTTGCAAATCGACTTTGAAATCTTTCAAATTTCTATTATTGATGCCAACGAGATCAACATTTTTGTTGATATGTTTTAGTTCTTCTTCGGAATGGATTTCCAACAAAACTTCGAGATTTAAAGAATGCGCTAATTCTGTAAATTCGGAAACCTGAGTTGGTGAAAGACAAGCTGCAATCAACAAAATAATGTCAGCTCCGATTGATTTGGCTTCGTAAAACTGATATTCATCAATCATAAAATCTTTTCTCAGAATCGGAATATTAATATGATTTCTGACACTCAAAATATCGTCAAAACTTCCACCAAAAAAATCTTTGTCTGTCAAAATAGAAACTGCACTTGCTCCGAAATTTTCATATTGAGAAACAACTTCCAAAGGTGAAACTTTATCATTGATTATACCTTTGCTTGGCGATTGTCTTTTGAATTCCGAGATGATTCCGGATTTTGTTTTGATGGTTTCTTTTAACGAAAAAGTTGGCTTTCCAAAAAATTCCGAATCTTTTAGTTGTTCAACAGAGATTTTGGATTTTGCTTCTGCAACTTCCTGTTTTTTTCGTTCGATGATTTTATCTAGAATGTTCATATTTATTTTAACCACAAAAGTCACAAAAGATTTTTATTTTTTGTTTACTTCTGAATTACTCAGTAGCAACTTTTGTGGCTTTTGTGGTTTTTCTAATTTTATTTAATAATACTTTTCAAACTTTGTAACGCTTTTCCGCTTTCCAGACTATCTTTTGCTAATGCCAGACAATCATCATAGTTACCATATTTTCCTGTGTTTTGCAGAGCTATTGAAGCATTGGCAAGAACAACCGAGTTTTGTTCTTCGGTTCCATTTCCTTCGAGAATTTGGAGGAAAATTTGGGAAGCTTCTTCTTTTGTATTACCTCCGAAAATACTTTCTGGAGCGATATTTTTGAATTTCAAATCTTCGGCAGAATAGATTTTTTCTCCGTTTTTGTTGAATATTTTTGTATCGCCAGTTAAAGAAATTTCGTCATAGCCATCCAAAGCGTGAACGAGCATAAACTCGCTCTTATGTTTTTGTAAAAGGTATTGATAAACTCTAGCAATTTCGAGATTCGCCACGCCAATCATTGTGAAATCGGGGCGTGAAGGATTGACCAACGGTCCCAAAAGATTAAAAAAAGTTTTCAGCCCAAGCTGTTTTCTGAACGGCGCAACAGACTTCAAAGCGGGATGAAACAGCGGTGCGTGCAGAAAACAGATGTTTCCTTTTTCCAAATCGGCTTTCAGATCTTCGGAATTGTCCTTGAATTTGTAACCTAATTCTTCCAAAACATTAGACGAGCCGGAAATAGAAGATGCACCGTAATTACCTTGTTTAGCCACTTTTTGTCCTGTCCCTGCAACAATAAAACTCGCTAAAGTCGAAATATTGAAGGTGTTTTTTCCGTCTCCACCGGTTCCAACGATGTCAACCAAATCTTTGGTTCCCAAATCGACAGGTTTTGCCAATTGCAACAACGCTTCACGAAAACCTTCGAGTTCTTCCAGAGTAATCGTTCGCATCAGGAAAACGGTGATGAACGAAATGACTTCGCTTTCGTTAAATTTATTTTGTGAAATTTCAATCAAAATAGCTTTAGCTTCGGCTTTCGTCAAAGTCTGGTGATTAAAAAGATATTGTAGGATTTGTTTCATTTGTGTTTAATTATTGAGAAAGTTTTCTAAAATCTGTTTTCCATCTGGTGTCAGAATGCTTTCTGGGTGGTATTGTACAGCGTGAACATCGTAAGTTTTATGTTTCAGACTCATAATCATTCCGTTTTTGTCGATGCTTGTGATTTCTAATTCTTCGGGGAAATCATCAGGATTTACAGCCCAGGAATGGTAACGCCCAACCTCCAAAGTTTTAGGTAAATTATTGAAAATATGATGTTCACTGGTTTGAGTGGCTTCGGTTGCAACACCGTGATAGATTTCTGAAAGATTAATCAAACTTCCTCCAAAAGCTTCGGCAATCGCTTGCTGACCAAGACAGACCCCGAAAATCGATTTTGTCCGCGCATATTTTTTAATCACTTCTAACAGTATTCCAGCTTCTTCTGGAATTCCTGGACCGGGCGAAAGAATAATTTTGTCGTATTTTTCAATGTCTCCCAAAGCGATTTGGTCATTGCGAAAAACATCTACTTCCGAACCAATAATTTGCTCGATGATTTGAACCAAATTATAAGTGAAACTGTCGTAATTATCGAAGACTAATATTTTCATAATTTTTCTGCTTTAATGATTGCTTTTTTCAAAGCGCCTAATTTGTTATTAACTTCCTGAAGTTCGCTTTCTGCAACTGATTTTGCTGTAATTCCAGCACCGGCTTGATAAAATAAAGTGTTGTTTTTACTCAGGAAAGTTCGAATCATAATCGCTTGGTTGCAACTTCCGTCGAAGCCTACAAAACCGATACAACCTGCGTAATAGCTTCTGGAAGTTTTCTCGTGTTCGTCAATTAACTGCATTGCTCTGTATTTTGGAGCGCCACTCAAAGTGCCTTGTGGAAATGTGGTGGCAATCATTTCGTACGGATTCTGGCCTTCTTTAACATCGGTTACAACTTCGGAAACCATATGAATCACGTGAGAGAAAAAATGAATTTCCTTCAGTTTGGAAACCGTTGTATTTTTACCGTGGATGCTCAAATCATTTCTTGCCAAATCTACCAACATTGTGTGTTCCGCATTTTCTTTTGCGTCTTTTTTTAGTTCTTCTGCAGATTCCAAATCTTTTTCGATGTTTCCGGTTCGTTTGAAAGTGCCTGCAATTGGATGAATTATAGCTTTTCTATTTTTGATAATCAACTGACTTTCCGGACTTGAGCCCATTAATTTATAATCGCCATAATCGAAGAAAAATAAATAAGGAGACGGATTGATATTTCGCAAAGCACGATAAACATTGAACTCATCGCCTTGAAATTTCTGCTCAAATCTTCTGCTTAAAACTAACTGAAAAACATCACCACGGAAACAATGTTTTTTGGCAAATTCTACCGATTCCAAAAATTCTTCATCTTTCAAATTCGAAGTTTCTTCTGAAGTAATTTCGAAAGGGAAGACCGGTGCGTTTTTTTGATTGATGATGTTTTCCAATGTTGAAAGTTCTGATTTCAATCCATTGATTTTATTTTCAATCAGGAACATTTCGTCATTATGATGATTGATTGCAATCACATATTGATAAAGTCGATAACGCATCAAAGGGATTTTATTTTCCTCCGATTGTTCCTTGAATTTGATATTCTCAAAAAACGGAATCGCATCATAACTTGTATATCCGAAAAATCCCTGCGCTTGTTTTCCAATTTCGTGGTTGGGTTTTTCGCATTTAAAACAGTTGGAAAATTCCTGCATCAAGTCAGACAACTTTTCATTTTTCAGATTGATTTTTGTAGGATTTTCCAGAGGAAATTTCAATTCAGCTTCGTTATAATTTCTGATTTCAATTCCGGCAATAGCGTTGACGCAGATAAAAGAAAACGAATTTTCAGAATTCTGATTTCCGGCACTTTCCAAAAGAATGGTGTCCCGAAACTGGTCGCGAAGACGGAGATAAATTCCAATCGGCGTGTAAAGGTCCGCTAAACGGGATTTAACAGAGGTTTTTATATTGATTATGTTATTTAATTTCATACGATTTAATTTTTTTCTAAAATCCTTCGACTCCGCTCAGGATGACAAACTCTGTCAGGCTGAGGCTCTCGAATCCTTAAAATAAAAAAGACTTCAACAAAATTTGTCAAAGTCTTATTATGATTGAGTTATAGTTAGTTCAGAATTTTAGAACACCGATAATCCTTTCAGACCCGACAAAGAGTTTGAAAGCCACCACCAGTTTTTGTTGTTCGTTATTTTCATAAGAGCAAATTTAGAAATGATTTTTAATTCTGCAACTATTTTTTTTAAAAATTATAAAAATGGTTTCATCTCATCTTCGATATTTTTTCTGAGGTCTTTCAGTTTGATGGCGTATTGTTCCATTTGGATTTCTTTTTCTGTGAGTGGATTCCATTTAGGCACTTCGATAGATTTTCCGTTTTCGTCAACAGCCACAAAGACAATGATACAATGTGTTCGCTTCTCGAATTTTTTCTCTTTCACATTTCTGGAAAATACATCTATCGAAATGTGCATACTGGAATTTCCCGTAAAAATTACCTTGGATTCCAGCTTCACGATTTCCCCAATTTTAATGGGTTTATAAAAACGGATTCCACCAACATAAACCGTAACGCAATAACTTCCCGACCAATTACTGGCACAGGCATAACCAACCTGGTCTATCCATTTCATCACGCTTCCGCCGTGAACATTGCCTCCAAAATTAACGTCTGTTGGTTCAGAAATAAACTGAAACGTCACAGGTTTGTTTTCCATTTTATTCTTAATTATGTATCAAAAATAGGGAAGCCTGACTTTAATAAAATGAAAAAAGTATTCTACCTCAAAACCTGCGGAACCAACAAGAAAATAATGACACCTCTTGACCTTTCTGACTGGGAAATGAGAGAAATAAAATCTCAACCTGTAACCGAAGCAGAACTGAAAGAAATGTATGACAAAACGAAATCTTACGAAGCACTTTTCAGTAAAAAATCGACGCAAATCAAAGAAAGAGGAATTGATGTGAGTTCATTGAAAGAAAAGGATTTTAAAAAATTGATTCTGGACCATTATAGTTTTTTGAAACGCCCGGTTTTTGTGACAGATAAAGAGGTTTTTGCAGGAAGCGATAAAAAAAATCTTGAAAACCTGAATGCATTTTTTGAGAAATAGTTTTAACCACAAAAGTCACAAAAGATTTGGATGCTTTTCTAATATCGAAAAGAACAAATAAGTTGACAATATTGACTTTTGTAATATTAAAAAGTAAATTCCATATCGTTCTTTTGTGACTTTTGTGGTTTAAAAAATAAAAAATGAAACGTTCCGGAACTGCAGATTTGCCATTGCATTACGGTCAGGTTCCGCCTTGGCTGTATGAACGTATGTCCAGGCTTGGACTGGCAATTGTGGAAGTGATTCTTGCAGATTACGGAAAAAATGAAGTCTTACGACGGTTGGCTGACCCGTTTTGGTTCCAGAGTTTTGGAGCAGTGATGGGAATGGATTGGCATTCTTCAGGAATCACGACGTCTGTAATGGGTGCTTTGAAACGAGCCATTAATCCGAATTCCAAATCTCTCGGAATTTACATTGCCGGCGGAAAAGGAAAATTCTCCAAAGATGCACCAAATGAACTTTTGAGAATTGCAAATTCAACCGGATTGAATGGTGATGAACTGGTGCGTTGCAGCAAGTTGTCTGCAAAGGTTGATAACACGGCGATTCAGGATGGTTACCAGCTTTATCTGCATAATTTTATTTTGTCTGACGAAGGGAATTGGGCGGTTGTCCAGCAAGGGATGCACGATTCTGACGGAACAGCGAGACGTTATCATTGGCTGTCAGAAAATGTTACTTCTTTTGTGAATGAGCCTCACACGGGAATCTCCGGCGTTAATCGTGGCAATATTCTCAACCTCACATCTTCCGAAGCAGAACAAAACAGAAACGGCATCGTTGACATAACCAAAACCGATTCCGAGAAATGGATGCAGGATTTCCAGCGTTTGATTTTGCCGGCTCATCACGAGGTTTTGGCGAATGATGTTGATATGAAAAAGCTCGGCAATATTCTTTGGCTGGCGAGAGAAAATGAACCTGAGAATTTTGAAGATTTGCTGATGCTGAAAGGTGTTGGTCCGCGAACAATGCAATCTCTAGCTTTGGTTAGCGAAGTGATTCACGGGGCGCCATCCAGATTTACAGACCCGGCTCGTTTTTCTTTTGCGCACGGGGGAAAAGACGGTCATCCGTTTCCTGTTCCTACCAAAACTTATGACGAAACGATTTCTATTCTGCGAACCGGAATTGAGAAATCGAAGCTGGGGAATAAGGATAAAAATCAAGCCATTAAAAAACTACACGAAATTGCTGTGAGAACAGAAGAGAATTTCACGCCGGATTTTAGTGTTGAAAAAGTGATAGAAGAGGAGCGTCAAAACTCCTGGCGATTTGGTGGAAAAACTGTTTTTAGTGATGCCAAACCGCCGAAATCGAATGGCGGGATACAGTTGAGTTTATTTTGATATTTTAATATTAAAAATTGATTTTGGTATATTTTAAAAATTATTTCCTAATTTTTCATCAATCAAAAACACAAAACCCAAATGAAAACTGACTCTAAATTTTTCCTGACCGCCAAAAAATTTTGGAAAACAGTCGTCAATAAGGAAACTGTTGCAGACAAGCAAAAACTGCAGGATCAAATTGAATTTTATAAACGATTACTCAATATTTTTCACGCAGGAGATTTTTATTATTATGTCTTCAGTATGTACACTTCTGAACTCGACTTGGTGGGGGAAAATGTAAAACAAGTGTTGGGATATGAGCCGGATGAATTCAAGCTTGATTTACTAATGAACATTATTCACCCTGAAGACAAACCTTATTTTTTAAATTTCGAATATAAGATTGTTGAGTTTTTCAAATCCCTTCCTTTCGAAAAAGTTCCACTTTATAAAGTGCAATATGATTTTCGGTTAAGAAAAAAAGACAGAAGCTATGCCCGTATTTTGCATCAGGCTGTACAGGTAGATTATGATGAACAAAATTATTACAGAACTCTTTCTTTAGATACAGACATAACCCATATAAAACAGGAAGGATTACCCTGTTTTTCTCTTATTGGTCTTGATGGGGAACCTTCTTATTACAATATTCAGGATAAAGTATTTACCAAGTCATTCGATTTGTTTACTAAAAGAGAACGTGAGATTCTGAAAGGCATCGTAGAAGGCAAAACCAGTCAGCAAATTGCAGAACGATTGTTTATAAGCTCTTATACCGTTAATGCCCACCGAAGAAATATTATAGAGAAAGCCAACGTGAAAACACCAGTAGAATTGGTTCAGAAATGTTTGAGAGAAGGGTGGATATGAAAGTTGATCATTTATAAAGAAACACAAAAAACTATAATGATGGAAGATTCTGACAAACTTTTAATTGCTGCCAAAAAACTTTGGGACAGAAATATTGAAAACAAATCTTCAACAACAAAAAAAGATCTTTGGATTGAGCAAATTGAGCGCTATAAAAAGATGCTTAACATTTTTCAGGCAGGCGAATATTATTATATGCTTTTTGACCTTGTGAATGGTGATGTTGCAAGTGTTAGCGATGAGTTGAAAAAAATTTTAGGTTACGAACCCAAAGAGCTGAATTCTCAATTGCTTTTTGACATAATACATCCTGATGACAGATTTTTTCTCATCAATTTTGAAGAAATAATTACTGGTTTTCTCAATTCAATTTCATTCGAGGAATATCCCTTTTATAAGTTTCAATATGATGTAAGATTAAAATCAAAAGACGGGATTTACAAACGGATTCTTGTTCAGTATCTTATGGTAGATTATGACAGTCATAATATTTTTCACAGTTTTCATATCCATACAGATATCTCACACATAAAATATGAAGGAGAACCTTGTGTTTCTATTGTAGGAATAGAAGGAAGGCCCTCTTATTACAATATCAAAAACTTCATCCTTACCAAATCTTTCGACTTGTTTACCAAAAGAGAACGTGAAATTCTGAAAAGCATCGTAGAAGGCAAAACCAGCCAACAAGTTGCTGACGAATTTTTTATAAGCCTCTATACGGTAAATGCACACCGAAGAAATATTATGGAAAAAGCTGGCGTAAAGACACCTATAGAGTTGGTCAAAAAGTGTTTGAGTGAAGGCTGGATTTAAAAAATAGTTAGCTCTATCTATTTTTTTGAGTTTTCAAGTCGTATAGCTTTGTTCTTATTAACCATTTAATTATAAAGCTATGAAAGAAATGTCAAAATTATTAATCCTTCTTTCTTTTGTCTATTGCTTCGTGGCGTGCAAACGAGATGAATCTGAAATAAAACAATCTGAAATAATAGGAACTTGGACTATTATAAAAATCAAATGGAAGCTAGAAGATTCTTGGGCACCATTCCCAGAAAATCCAACTCATAAACTAAAAGAAAATTTTGATTGGGAAATTGGTTTTAAGACCGATGGTCAAATTATAACAGGACCCGCTGGAACATGGAAACCAAATGATAGCGACAATGGATTTACATTATATAAAAAAGACAACCTCGCGTATGGATACTATACAGTTTTGGAAAGCAATGGGAATACAATGACACTAGAATGCAGAGATGATGGAATCTATAAACATTATGAAATTTGGGAAAGACAATAACGAAAAGAGTATAACCAAAAGACAAATTTAGAGTTCCGCAAAAAAAATAGAAAATGAGAAATTGTTTTGATTAACAATCAAAAATAACAAATAATTATGAAGACAAAATTTTTATTAATACTATTTTTACTTTCTTGTTTTTTTCCAAAACTACAACAAGTAAAAGATACAATTTTAGGAGCTGACAGATTTACAATTTTTAAAACCAATGAAGGTTATTTACCTCCTTCGGAATATCCATGGATGAAAAAAACAAAAGTTTGGTTTTTGAAAAGATTTGACGGTTTCATAGACCCTGTTTGGGCAAGAGGAAATACCCTTGATGAGGTAAATGACAATCTCAAATATGCTGGAAAAATATATAAAATTGGAACTGAAGAAAACAAAAACCCCGAAGAGGGTAAGTGTTTAGATTGTGGTTTGGGATATTTTGCATTAGTACAATTAATGGACGATTTTATTTATAATACTTTAAAAAGAAATACTAAGCCTATTGTTGGTTATGCCTTTGTTTGTGGAAAATCAAGCCCGAAAGAGGCTTTTATAGAAGCGTGGAAAGGAGCGAGAAAAGAACTGGCAAAATCGACAAGTAATCCACCTAAAACATTTTATTCCTTCTATGGGATTAATACAGAAACACCACATAATATATTTCCTCCAGGTGATTTCAATAATAATACAGGGTATCCTCTAATTGCAGCCTTCCAAACAACAAGTACAAGTATATCCAATATAAGTAGTGAGGAATCATGGTTTTTAAAAAACTTCAAACCTCCATTAGACAATGCAGAAAGTTATGTTGAATGGATTGAGAACTATGATGACTATTATAAACCATTTTATTTGCAAGGAAAAACGGGGGATAAATATTACAATCCTTCAGACAATTTTGACAAATATGAAGCATGGGGGAAAAATTATTTTAAAAAAGTGTGGAATCTTTCAACAGAAAGAGATGCGCGCGGTTATTATAAGTCAGTTGATGCTCCTATTTTTACACAACCATTAAAAGGAAAAAAAATAAATATGAAAACATCAACTAAAAACAATAGCCAAAATAACAATACAATTGAACTTAAAGAACAAATAATTTCCACACCTGTGGTAGAAAATAAAAAAAATGAGAAGCCTGAAAACGGAAATTATGAATATATAATACACGACATTAGGCGACTTGAAGAATATAAAAATGGAAAAGTCAGACTTATTAAAGATTTCAATAAAAATAATGGTCAACTACTGAAGGAGTTGTTTATTGATGAGAATGGAGATTGGCAAGAAGAAAAATATTATCATGAAAATGGAAAGATTAAAATTCACGCAATTTATAAAGAAGGTAAATTAAAAACAATATATAGATATTATCAGAATGGACATTTAGAAAAAGAAGAAAAATATAATTGAATTTAAACATAGCATAAAAAAGTTATGAAAATTATTTTATCCTTTTCGTGTTTTCTTCTATTCATCATTGTAAAATCCCAAGAAACTTTAGCCGGTAATATTATTTTATGACTAAAATAAAAACACATCTCAGAAATACCTGAGACGTGTTTGATTATTATAATTAAATTGATAATTTTAATAAGAATATTAGCCAATAAAAATAATGGAACGACACACTCGCCCGAGTGTGCCTGCCACATACGCCCGAAGTTGGCACCCACACTCGGGCGAGTGTGACAACCTATATCGCTCGAAGGTGACGGTCACATAAATAAAACCCGCCTCAGATTCTGAGGCGGGTTTGGTTATAATTAAATTGATTACTTAATAAGAACCTTTCTCAATAAAATGTGCGGCAATTTTTTCTGTCAATGCAATTGGATTTGGCGTGTTCACATATTTTGTAAAACGTCTTAATCCAGCTAACATCATTCTTTGCTCGTCGCCTTCTGAGAAAGAAACGATGCCTTCTTTGGCGTTGGTTGTGATGATTTCAACCGCTTTGTAAAGGTTCAGCCTTGCCATAGCTGCTTCCACAGAATCTGTTGAGAAATGCTTCTCAGCTCTCAGGATGGCGGATTCTGCCATATAGATTTGGTTCAGGATTTCGGAAGCGTTTAATAGCAAATGCTGTTGTTTCTCGATGTCCATCATATATTTTTGAAGTGCAGAACCGGAAACCATCAGGAATACTTTCTTCAAGTTCTTAATCACTTCTTTTTCCTCAGACATATATTCTGAATAATCAGGAATGTCAAAAGAAGGAATGCTCATCAATTCTTTAGCGACATTTTTCGCAGGCGTTAACAAATCGATTTTGCCTTGCATTGCCCGCTTGATTAACATCCCAACAGCCAAAAGTCTGTTGATTTCGTTGGTTCCTTCGTAGATTCTGGAAATCCTTGAATCTCTCCAGGCCGCTTCCATCGGCGTATCTTCGGAGAATCCCATTCCACCGTAGATTTGGATACCTTCATCAGCTGTATGTTGCGCCAAATCTGATACAAAAACTTTCAGGATAGAACATTCAACTGCAAATTCTTCCACACCTTTCAGTTCTGCTTGCTCGTGGTTCATTCCATCGGCAACCAGTTCTTCGATTTTGTCTTCTACATTTTTCGCCGCTCTGTAAGAACCAGCTTCGCTCACGAAAGCGCCTGTTGCCATTTCTGCCAATTTCTTACGAATGGCTCCAAATGTATTGATAGAAACACCGAATTGCTTTCTCTCGGATGAATAATTCAAAGAGTAATTCAGGATTCTTCTTTGGGCATCCAGACAGGCTGCTGCCAATTTGATACGACCAACGTTAAGTGCATTAAGAGCGATTTTGAAACCGTTATTTCTTTCGCCCAAAAGATTCTCAACAGGGATTTTCATATCATTGAAGAAAACCTGACGCGTAGAAGACGCACGGATTCCCAATTTGTGTTCCTCCTCCCCGAAAGTCAGACTTTCAGGATTTTCTAATTCTGAACGGTTGATTACGAATCCCGTGATGTTTTTGTCATCATCAATCTTAGCAAACAAAGTAAATGTATCTGCAAATCCTGCATTTGAAATCCACATTTTTTGTCCATTAATAATATAATGTTTTCCGTCCTCGGAAAGTTTAGCTCTTGTTTTACCGCTGTTGGCATCCGAACCAGCATCAGGCTCAGTCAAGCAATACGCTCCGAATTTAGTTCCGGCAGCCAAATCAGGAAGATATTTCTGCTTCTGTGCTTCGGTTCCGTATAGCAAAATTGGTAAGGTTCCGATTCCGGTGTGTGCGCCATAAGCCGTTGCCAATGAACCCGTAGAACCGGAAAGATAATCGCAGGCCAACATTGTAGTTACGAATCCCATTCCCAAACCGCCGTAAGCTTCTGGAACAGCGATTCCCAGGAATCCCATTTCTCCAATTTTACGCATTACTTCTTCCGTATAAGCGTAATCTTTTTTCTCGAATCTTTCCTTATTCGGAACGACCTCTTTATCTATGAATTCTTTTGCAGAATCGCGAAGCATCTTTTGTTCTTCGGACAATTCCTCGATGCTGAAAATTTCCTGAGCAGTGATGTCCCTTACAAGGAATTCGCCACCGTCTAATGTTTTAGTTTCTGTTGACATAATATTTTTGTGATTTTAAATTTTTTAATTTGCTTTGATTGAAATATTTTTAAGTATTTTTTCGTCTATTTTCTATCCGTCTATCATTATCTAATCTTTTAAAGTATTTTGAAATACCATTGTTGCTCTTTGAAATTCTTCAATTTTAATTTCGAAGATTTCACTTTGTTCGTCGGATAAATATTTTCGATGATTTGCTAATAAAATTTGTGTCTGCAATTCAAATGAAGAACCTAAAGAAACATCTAAAAAATGACTGAAAGATTTGTTTGTTCTGCTTGAACCTTCTGCAATGTTTGATGGAATTGAGATTGAACATCTGTCCATTTGACTTTTCAACCCATATTTTTCATAAATGGGAAAAGTATCAGTTAGGTCTAATGTCAATTTTGATAATTCCATAGCCATTTGCCAAATCTTAAGCTTTTTAAAATTGTGTCTTTTGAATTCATTCATTTGTTGTGTTTTTATTTCTGTTAGTCTATTATCTATTCGTCTATTATCTCTCTGTCTTAAAGCAACTCAAATACACTCGCCGCACCTTGACCAGTTCCCACACACATTGTCACTACACCATATTTGCTGTTTCTGCGTTTCATTTCGTCAAGGAGTTGAACAGTCAATTTAGTTCCTGTACAACCAAGTGGATGACCAAGTGCGATTGCGCCTCCGTTTACGTTAACGATTTCAGGATTGATGTTCAATTCTCTTAAAATGGCAACGGATTGAGAAGCAAAAGCTTCATTTAATTCAAATAAATCGATATCCGATTGTTTAAGACCAGCTTGTTCCAACGCTTTTGGAATGGCGTACATTGGTCCGATTCCCATAATTCTTGGCGGAACTCCGACTGTAGAATAGGAGAGAAGTCTTGCAACTGGCATCAGGTTTAATTCTTTTACCATTCTTTCGGACATTACCATTGTGAAAGCAGCGCCGTCAGAAGTCTGAGAAGAGTTACCTGCTGTTACAGAACCATTGGCAGCAAAAACAGGACGAAGTTTCGCCAAGGCCTCGATTGAAGTATCAGCTCTCGGACCTTCATCTTGTTTGAATGCATATTCTTTGGTCTGGATTTTTTCCTTTTCATCAAGGAAATTATATTTCACATCAATCGGAACAATCTGATTTTCAAATTTTCCTTCCTGTATCGCTTTAATTGCTTTCTGATGCGAGTTGTAAGCAAACTGATCTTGCTCTTCACGACTCACTTTGAATTCGTTGGCAACCGCTTCGGCCGTCAATCCCATTCCCCAATAATAATCGGGATTTGATTTTGCCAAATCTGTGTCCGGAATTGGTTTATAACCGCCCATTGGGATATAAGACATACTTTCTGCACCGCCGGCAATGATACATTCCGCCATTCCGGCTTTGATTTTCGCCGCTGCAATCGCTATCGATTCTGAGCCCGATGCGCAATATCTGTTCACTGTTACGCCTGGAACTTTATCTGTATCTAATCCCATTAATGAGATCAGTCTTGCGACATTAAGTCCTTGTTCTGCTTCCGGCATTGCACAACCGACAATCAAATCGTCGATGCGAGCTGGGTCAAGATTGGGAACATCTTTCATCAGACGTTCTATTACAATTGCCGCCATATCGTCTGGGCGGGTAAAACGCAAAGAACCTTTCGGCGCTTTACCAACTGCTGTTCTGTATCCTGTTACTATATATGCTTCGTTCATTTTAGTTGTATTTTGTATTAAAGTATAATGTAAAATGTATTTTATTTGCTTCCGTAAACTTGTTTTAATTTGGCTATCATATTTTGAATATGATGAATTTCTTTAAGCACAATTTCAAAATTTTCTACTGAAAAGAATTCACATTCTTTTGCAATAATTATCTGGGTTTCAAACTCAAAAGAAGAACCTAATGCAATATTGAGAAAATGTGAAAATTGTGCATCTGTGTCTCTTCCAGCTCCTTCTGCAATGTTTGACGGTATTGAATACAAGCAACGTCTTGATTGAGAAGTAATCCCAAATAATTCATCTTTTGGGAAGTTTTTTGAAATAAAATAATAACTTTTGCAAAGAGCAATTGATTTCTTCCAAACCTCCAATTCTCTAAACCTTACCGGTTTTCCTGTTTTCAACATTCCACCTATTCTCTCAAGCGTTTTTCTCTCTCCACAAAGTGAAAGGAATGCTTCTCTTTCCAAATCCAATAAGTATTGTTCAGAAACTTCTGTCTGTTCAGAAAGATTACCACCGGTCATTACATAACCGATTTTATTCGCGATTTTTCTGTCGTGTTCTGATGCGTAACCACCTGCAACCATTTGGTCAGTTCCAACGTAGAACATTCCCATAGCTTCGTTTCCAAGAACTCTGACTTTCTCTGGAACTGGAGGTGTATAACCTAATTCGTCCAAAACAATTGCCTGACGTTTGGCTTCTGCAATTTGCCTGTCTTTGTTGACAACAATAATATCTTTATCAGTCAAAATTCCCATTTGCTTAGCTTCCCATGCAGAAGTCGCTACTTTTGCCGTTGCGATATTCATAAAATAATTTCGAAGATGATTGGTCTTAACATCGTCTGGAAGTGTTCCTTTCAATGCTCTCAATGCAAATTCTTTTGTTCCGCCACCTCCAGGAATCAAACCAACACCAACTTCAACCAAACCGATATAAGTTTCTGCTGCAGCAACAATTTTGTCAGCGTGCATAGAGAATTCGCAACCACCACCAAGCGTCATTCCGAAAGGTGCAGCGATAACAGGAATTGATGAATATCTAAGTTTCATTGATGTTTGCTGAAACATCGCAATCGCCATATTCAGTTCGTACCAATCCTGTTCAACAGCCATCATCATTACCATTGCGAGATTTGCACCGACTGAGAAATTGTCAGCCTGATTTCCAACAACCAAACCTCTGTAATCTTTCTCGGCAATGTCGATAGATTTATTAAGACCTTCCAAAACGCCACCTCCAAGAGAGTTCATTTTTGAACGGAACTCGAAGTTCAAAATACCGTCACCAAGGTCAATTAATGCAGATTCGGAATTGGACCAAACTGTTTTTTCTTTTCTAATATTATTAAGTATAATGAAAGCATCCTGACCAGGAATTGGTTCGTACGATTTTGTATTCTGATTATAGAATAACTGTTTTCCGTTTTCCAGCTTGTAAAAAGATTCGTTTCCGGAAGCCAGCATTTCTTTTACCCAATCAGCGACTTTATAGCCTTCGCTTTCCACCAAATCAATTCCTTTCTGAACACCAACAAAATCCCAGTTTTCGAACGGTCCGTATTTCCAGGCATAACCGGTTTTCATCGCATCATCGATGGAGTAGAACACATCTGTAATTTCCGGAACTCTTTGAGAAACATAAGCGAACAATGAAGCGAAATGTTTTCTAATTAATTCTCCGGCTTTAGATTGGTCTTTCAACAAAATCGGAAGTCGGTTTTTCAAACTTCCGGCTTCTTTCGCCGTTGTAACGATAGGAAGTTTAGGTTGTTTTGTCGGTTCGTATCCCAACGTTTCATAATTAAGAACGAAACGATTCACATTTCCGCCAGCATCTTTTTCTTTATAATAAAATCCTTTTTTAGCTTTATCACCCAAGAATTTATTTTCAATCAGGAAATTCAGAGTTTTCGAGTCTTTAAGTGCCTGAACCATTTCATCGTCTTTAAGATTCGCCTGAAGTCCTTTGGTTACGTTGAAAGCCGTGTCTAATCCAACCAAATCTCCCAATTTGAAAGTCCCGGTTTTTGGACGATTCAGCAAATCTCCGGTCAAAGAATCTGCTTCTTCAATCGTTAAACCGATTTCTTCCGTCAATTCCATAATTTTCGCCATCGAGTAGACTCCGACTCTGTTGCCGATAAAACCTGGTGTATCTTTACAAAGAACCGTTGTTTTTCCAAGGAACTTTTCGCCGTAAGACATAAAGAAATCAATCACAGATTTATCGGTTTTCGGACCTGGAATCACTTCAAATAATTTCAGATATCTCGGTGGATTGAAGAAGTGCGTTCCGCAGAAATGCTTCTGGAAATCTTCTGACCTTCCTTCTGACATCAAGTGAATCGGGATTCCTGATGTGTTAGAAGTTACCAAAGTTCCTTCTTTACGAAGTTTGTCCACTTTTTCAAACATCGATTGTTTGATGTCCAATCTTTCGACAATCACTTCAATGACCCAATCCGAATTTTTGATTTTTTCCAAATCATCTTCGAAGTTTCCAACCGTAATTCTGGCTGCGAAAGATTTGTCATAGATGGGCGATGGATTACTTTTCAGAGCGCTGTCCAGATGTCCTTGTGCCACGCTGTTCCTCGTTTTTTTGTCGGCATTTTCCGAATCTTTCGGAGGCATATCCAACATCAAAACCTGAATGCCGTTACCTGCCAGATGACAGGCGATGCCGGAACCCATAACACCGGAACCAAGCACCGTAACGTGTTTTATTTTTCTGTTCATTATCAGATAATATTTTATGATTTATATTTTTTAAAATTATAAGCTATAGATTTCTCTCGCAGATTTCAATGATTTTGCAGATTAATCTGCTTGATTTGCTTTAATCAGCGAGAATTTATCTTTTTTATAATTATTTCTTATGATTTAATTCGTTTGCGATTTTCAGGATGTCTGTCATTACTTCCTTGAAAACTTCAAATTTCTCAGGTGCGATTCTTTCCAGAACTTTTTTATTAAAGTTAAGAACAACTTCTTTGGATAAATTTCTTGAATTAAGACCTTTATCAGTTAGTTTTATAATCACTTCTCTTTTATCAGTTGTAGTTTTCTCTTTATAGATATAACCATTGTCTTCAAGAAGCTTGATGATTCTTGTCAGAGAAGTAGGTTCTATTGCCATTTTAGGACCAAGATTCGTACTTCTCGTACCTTCTTTCGGGTCAATTTTCAGTAATGTAAGAGCTTGTACAGCCGTAGAATTATACAAGGAAGCCTGATCCGAATACATCTTCGAAACAGCCAGCCAAGCCGATTTTAACATCAAGTCTACACTTTCAACTTTTTCAGTGCTTTTCTTTTCCATAATTTGAATCTTAAAGCGTTCCTTACAAATATAAAAAAAATACTATGCATGCATAGTATTTTTGTGTTAAGTTAATTAATTGATTGATTTGCAATGGTTTAATTATTATGCAAATCTTATTAATTAAAATTGTGAAAAATCTATTTAGTTAGGAATACCTTTTTTGATCAAGGTTTGCAGAGATTGTTTAATTTCCTGGAAATTATGACAATTGTCATAAAAATCATCCGAATTCAGTTCCCAAAAATCATTTTTAAACGTCAATTTAAATTTTCTTAAATCCTGAGAGAAGTTTTTTTGGAGATAAGAAAACATCATTTCTTTTTCCAATTTTGGCGCATCAATATCCGGCGAATGAAATGCCTGATTGAATTTTAAAATTTTTGGTGTTATCAATTCAGGATTGCTAAGAATGACTTCTTCGGAGATTCCGCTAATGAGTTTTTTATCTTTGATCCACCAGATTTTGTCAGAAAATTCTTTTGCCAATCGCCAATCGTGAGAAGAGAAAAGAATCAGTTTGTTTTCTGATTTAGCAAGATTTCTGAGAAGTGAAAGGATTGTTAATTTATTTTCTTCGTCTAAATGCGTGGTTGGTTCATCCAGAATAATGAAAGGTGAATTTTGGGCCAAAGCTCTTCCAATGAAGGCTTTTTGAAGATTACCGTCTGATAATTCAGTTAGTTTTTTATTCTGATATTCTGATAAATTGAGTTTGTTTATGATTTCAGTAATTTCCAGTTTATCAGTTTCATTTAATTTAAAGTAGAAGGGATAATGAATATATTTTCCGAGTGAAATCAAATCCGTAACCGTATAATTATCAGGGATTTCGGATTTTGAAAAAACAATGGCAACTTGAGAAGCTATTTCGTTTGAGTCTAATCTCTGAATTGATTTCCCATTCATGAAAATTTCGCCTTTTAAAAGCTTGTTTTGTCCAAGAATAGATTTGATTAAAGTGGTTTTTCCGATGCCGTTATTTCCCATCAACAAGCAAACTTCGCCTAATTCCAAGGAAGAATCAATATCCGAAACTAAAGGATTTGAATAGCCGATTGTTGTGTTTTTTAATTCTAGGAAATGCTTCATTTTTTATCGCAAAGGCACAAAAGTTTTTTAACTATTATTCTGTTTAAAAGTCGCCAGGCTTATCTTCGATAAATTCTAAAGATTGTTTACAACTCTTTTTATTCCGTTTTTATAATAATCTGTTCTGAAGTTCATTAATAAACCTAATTTACAATTTGTCATTTTTAGATAAGTTAGAATTTGTGCTTTGTGAATATCATTCAAATAATCAACAGTTTTTATTTCTAAGATTAATTTGTTTTCTACTAATAAATCAATTTTAAAAGCATTCTCGATTACCAAATCATCATAGATTATTGATAATGATTTCTGTTTTTCAATTTTTAATCCAAATTTTTTAATGTCGTGAAAAAGGCATTCTTCATAAACATTTTCAAATAAACCTGCACCAAGTTTTTTGTAAATTTTAAATCCTAAATCAACGACAATTTTTGCCAATTCGTTTTCATCCATTGTATTTTTTTATCGAAGATAAAAAACTTTGCGCCAAACTTCATTTGAAACAATTATTCATCGAGATATCTTTGCAACTTCTATCAGTTTTACAAACCCAATTTATGCGCCTTTGCGATAAACTATTTATTACTTTTCATCAACATCAACAATATCACAGGAATTCCAAAGAAGGTTGTAATAATATTAATCGGAAACTGACTTAGTTCCGAAATAATCGAAAAAACCTGCATTATAAAAATACCTAAAATAATATTCAGAATCCATTGATGCCAGAGTTGTGCAGGATTCCAGATCATTCTGCAAAAATGAGGAACGACAACGCCAATAAACAAAATAGGTCCTAAAAATGCCGTAACTGAAGCAGAAAGTAGTGAAGAAGCAACAATAATGCTGATTTTTAGTTTGGATTGACTGATGCCGAAACTTTGGGCAAGTCCAAAGCATATAATTTTTCAGACTTTGACTTTCCACATAAAACTGGAGAAACGAAACAACAGCGCCAGCCAAAGCCGAAATCAAAAATCCAAAAATAATAATGAAGCTTTTATCCCGAAATCGATTCGAAAATAAGAGTAAAATCATCGTCAGAACAATACTTCCAACAATGGATGACAAACTGATAAAACTATTCTGTAAAAAATCCGGAATGACAATATTCTGTGAAAAGAAAATATAAAACGCAACAAATAGACTGGAAACCGAAGTGATTCCCAAAACATCAGGACCTGCCAAAGGATTCTTGAAATATTCCTGTAAAAGAAATCCGCTGGTCGGAATCGCTATTCCTATCAAAAGCATTGCCAAAGCACGATTAATTCTAAATCCGGCAATTTGAAAATTCTCAGATTCTGAATTGATAAAATCAGAAAAATTCAATTTTGCAAAACCAACATTGAGATTGATGAAAAACGCAATAATCGCCGATACGATTATCAATGTTACCAGAATAGGAAAACGTTTCATCAAGAATAAATTGTTATTTCAAAGATTTTTTCGGGCCAGAAATTCCTGCTTTTTCTTTATTCTCAACAACTTTTGCAGTGGAATTTTGAGCTAATAGTTTTTCGATCTTCTGATTTAGCATTTCTTCGCTCATAGAACCAACTGTTTCATCAGATTTATCACCTTTTCTAATCAAGGTAAAAGGAATCGCTTCACCATTCCAAGACTGGAAATTTTGCTTGAAAAACTCCTGATTCAAAAGTGTTCCGTCCAAAAGAACAACATTTTCTCTAATGTCGTACTCATCCGCAAAATCGCTGACATCTGTTGTCCAATCTGTTTTATTGTCAAGACTTACGAATGTAAATTTCACAGGCTGATTGGTCAATTCTTTCATTTTTTTCTTGAAAAACGGAATCTCGTGCATGCATGGTCCACACCAGGTTGCAAAGAAATTGGTCACATAAAGAGTATCAGAATGATTTGATTTCAAAAAAGTTGAAATTTTTTCCGGAGAATATTCTTTCAGCTGTGCAACATCAGCTTCACTTTTAGTCGGTTCGACTTTTATAGAATCTTCTTTTGCTTCTTTTTCAGCAACTTTTTCATCGTTCTTTTTACAAGCTAAAAAGCTGAGTGATATGACTGAATATATAACTAGTTTTTTCATAATTTTATTTTCTTTAAAACTGAAAATCTCCCTTGCTATTTATGTTTTTTCTTTTGTCAATTTTCATTAAATTTGATTCTTGACAATGGAGAATCAATTAACAATCGCGAATCAACCTCAGTTTCACAGGCTAAAAATAGCTAAAAAACGACAATTGACCAAAAATGCATTTGAGCTGGAATTGGCAATTCCTGAGGAACTGAAACAGCACTATCAATATCAGGCCGGGCAATATGTGACGCTGAAATATCATTTCAATGAAAAAGAAATTCAGAATGATTATTCTTTCACATCGGCACCTTTTGAAAACAAAATTGATCTGGCGATAAAAATCAATGGCGACGAAAGCTCAACCGATTTCCTGTTCAGGAATTATCATATCGGTGACGAAATCTCTGTAAGTGAACCTTTGGGCAGATTTTTTCTTCCTTCAAGACCCAATGAAAAACGGACCATTCTTGCCTTTGCTTCCGGAATAGGAATTACACCAATTATAAGTCACATTAAGAATATTCTTCACAATGAACAGTTTGCCCGGATCTTTCTTTTCTATGGCAACAAAAGTTATGAGGATATTGTTCTGAAACAGGAGCTGGAAGATCTGCAGAAACAAAATGTCGGGAGATTCCAGGTTTATTATTTCCTGTCGCAAGAACTTGTTAAGGATAAGCTTTTCCAGGGACGATTGGATGAGAGAAAAATTTCTTTGATCATCAATCAGATTCTTCATTTGGATGAAGAGGATGAAGAATCGACAATTTGGGACAGTACAGACAAAGTTTTGATTTGCGGACCTGGTGCAATGATCAAATCCGTAGCAAATGCCTGCTATAACCACGGCATTCCGAAAAAGAATATTCATTTCGAATTATTCGAAGCTTTCAACGAAGACATCTATCCAACGGAAAAAGAGTTTCCTTTGATTGAGAATGTGAATGTTAAAATAAAATTCAATCATATTGAAAAAGATGGGATTATTCTAAAAAATAACGAACGCAAAATCCTTCAGCAATTATTGGATTTGGGTTATAAACTGCCTTATTCCTGCAAATCCGGAATCTGTGGAAGCTGTCTCTGCTATTTGAAAAACGGGGAAGTGGATATGACAGAAGACGAATATCTGACGGAAAATGAAAAACGCCAGGGAAAAATTCTACCTTGTGTTTCCATAGCAATGAGCAAAGATGTATATTTAGATTTTGATTTATATAACTAATGTTTAAGAAGGTTGCTGATTTTCTGAAGATTATTTTAAGGCTTGCAGAGCTGGGAATTTTGCTATTGATTTTAGCGAATTTCTGGGTCGTGGCCTTAACCAGCGGAAGAACTTATACGAAAATCAGCAAAGTTCCACCAAGAGATTGCGCTCTGGTTTTAGGAACTTCTCCCAAAATGCGTTCCGGAGTTGCCAATCCTTATTTCACAGCAAGAATGGATGCCGTCGGAACATTATATCATCACGGGAAAATCAAAAAAATCATTGTCAGCGGTGAGAAAAGTGAAAACTATGACGAACCTGCCGCCATGAAACGTTTTCTTGTTTACACAGAAGGCGTTCCCGAAAATATCATTATTGAAGATCCGAAAGGCTTCAATACGCATAAAAGTATTCTTCGCTGCAAAAATGTTTACGGTCAAAAAAATGTAATTATCGTTTCACAGGGCTTTCATAATCTAAGAGCATTGTTTTTTGCCAGAAATAATGGAATGAATGCACTTGGTTATGATGCTCAAGATGTTAGCAGAAACGAAAGCTTCTACAGAAATCACACCCGGGAATTTTTTGCCAGAGTTTTGGCTGTTTTCTATTATGTTTTGGGAATTTCTCCTGAAGAATAATACTCAATTTTGTTATAATTATCAGAGTAGGTGTTTTTTGATTTCTATCTTGGCAGATTCTTTGTAATTTATCTGTTATACTGAAAATGTATAATTTATAAAATCGAAGAAAATGAAAAATTCAATCAAAATGATATTAGCTGCTTTTGCAATGAGTTTAATTTCTTGTGTAGCGGCGCCGGATTCATACAGTTACAATGACCCATATTCTCAAGGATATTCGGACGGTTATATCGATGGCTATTACAGGTCTCCTGACGGTTATTGGTATGCCCCAAATGTTATTTATCTGGATAATAATAACAATTATTACAGAAACGGAGCGATATATAATTCCAATAGCAGAGTGAGAAATAATATTGTTATCTCGCCTAGACGAAACTCGATGCATAATGAGAATATCAGAATTCAACCTGCAAGAAGCCAGAGAAATACTGGAATGATTAATCAAAATAATGTGAGATCTCAACCTGCCATCGGAAACCGAAATAATACTCGTGTTGAACCAACAAGAAGGAATCAGAATAATATAAGAACATCTCCACAAAAACAGGTTCAACCTCAAATTGAAAATCGTTCCACCGAAAATAGCGGAAGACGAAAATAGAAAGAGCTGCAGATTGCAGCTTTTTTTGTGCAATTAATTCGGATTTATTTTTATTCTGAAAAAAAAATTATAGTATTTTTGTAAAAAATGTAGAGATGCTCGTGATTGGTATAGCCGGAGGAACAGGCTCCGGGAAGACAACAGTTGTTAATAAGATTCTTCAACAGCTTAATTTAGAAGGTGTTAATGTGCTTTCTCAAGATAATTATTACCACGATAATCCTAATTTGACCTTATCAGAAAGAGAAGTTCTCAATTATGACCACCCAAAATCAATTGATTTTGAACTCTTGCTGGAACATGTCAAGGCACTTAAAAATCATCAGAACATAGAACAGCCGATTTATTCTTTCGTAACACACTCCAGAACCGGCGACTACGTTACAGTAGAGCCAAGAAGTGTTTTGATAGTGGAGGGAATTTTGGTTTTAACCAACAAAGAATTGTTGAAAGAGTTTGACCTGAAAGTATTTGTTCATGCAGATTCTGACGAGAGATTAATCAGGAGAATCCGCAGAGATACTCAGGAAAGGGGAAGAGATCTGCAAGAAGTTCTTCACCGTTACCAGACGACATTGAAACCGATGCATCAGGAATTTATTGAGCCTTCCAAAAACGAAGCCGATTTGATTGTTCCGAATATGAAACAGAATTCTGTAGCCATTGATTTCTTAACAACAGTGATAAACAATTCTCTAAAAAAAGTTCATTAATAAAATATTTATTATGAAAGAATTAATCAAAGATATCAAGAAAAAATCGCCGACACTTAAGTTTTTCCAGACTTATGTGTTCAACAAGTATATGTTGACATTGGTTGGATTTTTGGTTTGGATGATATTTTTTGACAGTACTTCTTTTCTGGTTATCAATGAACTGAATGGTGAAATCAGCCGTTACGAAAACCAACGCGAATTCTACAAAACAGAATATGAAAAGAATGACAAATTCTACCGTAAGCTGATGAACAACAAGCAGGAAAAGGAAAAATACGCCCGTGAAAATTATTTTATGAAAAAGCCGAATGAGGAGATTTTCATATTAGTAGTAGATAGTTCTAAAATTGCAAAAAAATAATATAAAAATGAGTTTCATAGAAAGTACATTGGAAGATTGGGAAAAGCTTGTAAAGAAGCAACTCAAGACAGAAAATATTTATGAAATTCTTTCTAAAGATAATCTGGAAAATATTGAGGTAAAACCTTATTATCAAAACAATTCCGAAACCAAAATTCTTCCAAAAGTAGAAGAAAGTACACATCTTGTGGCAGAATATCAAGATGGTTTGGAACAACAGGCTTTCGCTTTTCTATTGAATGAAAATAATGAAGGTTTGCAGGAAAAGGCGATTTTCATCAACAATCCGGATTTGGCAGAACATATTTTGACCGAAGAAACCAATCGTTATTTTTCTTTACTTGATGTTTTTTCTGATGATAAAAATGCAGAAATCAATGAACACATGGCAGGCGAATTATTATCGAAAGCCTTTGAAAGACAAATTGGAATTGACGTAAGTCTGCATCAAAATGCCGGTGCATCCATTATTCAGCAATTGGCTTTTGCTTTGGCGAAATCTAAAGAATTAGTAGAAAAATTCGGTCCGGAGATTCTTGAAAAGCTCGTTTTCCGATTGGCTATTGGTTCCAATTATTTTTTCGAAATGGCGAAAATCCGGGCTTTTAAATACCTGTTTAATCAGCTTTCCAAAGAATTTGATAAAGATTTGATTCCTTACATTTTTGCGGAAACGTCGCTCAGAAATAAAGCTAAAAACGATGAAGAAAATAATCTGATTCGGTCCACTTTGGAATTGGCTTCAGCGATGATTGGCGGTGCGGATGCGGTTTTTTCCAATGATTATAAAATCGAGAATCAAACAGAACTTTCCAAAGAAATATCTTTTAAACAACAGATAGTTTTAGCTTATGAAAGTATCATTAACGTTTTCGAAGACGCGTCTTCCGGAAGTTATTTCGTAGAAAATATCACGCAGCAATTCGCTGAAAAGTCCTGGAGATTATTCCTTGAAATTGAAGAAAAAGGCGGTTATCTGGCATTGTTGAAATCCGGGGAGATCCAGAAAATGATTTTTGAGCACGCAACAAAAGAACAAAGCTGGGTTGAAGAAGGCAAAATCAAATTGATTGGTGTCAACCTTTACCCCAAATTAGAAGTTAAGAAAACAGTTGATGAACTTTATAATGCTGATGAAATTAAGAAAGTTCGTTTGGCAGAAATGTTTGAGTAATGAAAGAACATTTCCAAGATCTTTTAGAATATAACCTGCATTTTAATCAATTACTGATTCAGGATTTTTTGGAGAATAATTCTGTGTGGCCGGAAAAAGGCAAAAATCTCCTCAATCATATTCTGAATGCGCATCAGATTTGGAATGCAAGAATCATTAATCAAATTACATTCGGAGTTTGGCAGATTAATGCTGATAATTCATTATTGAATATTAATTCAGATAATTACAATCATAGCTGTAAAATTCTTAATGAACGAAACCTTGATGAAATCATTACTTATAAAACATCTAAGGGACAGGAATTCAGCAATTCGATTCAGGGGATTTTATTTCATTTTATCAATCATTCCACTTATCATCGTGGTCAGATTGCAATGCTGATGAAGGAAGCAGGTTTGGAACCTATTGCTACTGATTATATATTTTTTAAAAGAAATAATTAAGATTACATTATTTTCAATTTTCGTTAAAATCAATCCATAATTCGGAATTCATATGTAGATATTTATTGTTTTTTATTTCTCATATGCAATCGCTATATCTTCATTGACGTTTGCATTTCCAAATAATGGCGATTTCTTAACTAATTCACTATCTTTGCAAAAATTTTAGAAAATGAGCGGAGACGGAAATCAATCAGGTAGAAACAGAAAACCAAGACCATCTGGAGGCAGCAGACCTTCCGGAAACTCCCGTAGCTCCAGTGATAGCAGAGGAAATTCTGGAAGTGGAAAATCTTTCGGAAATTCAAAAGGTCCAAAAACTACAAGAGGTGGAAACCGTTTTGACAGCCGAGACAAATATGAAAACGGCGATAGAAAATTTGGTCCGAAAAAACCTTTTAGCAGAACTGAAAAAGACGAAGA